>CM073133.1:17802397-17979897 GCA_037039145.1 Fundulus diaphanus
GACATATATGCTCACATTTTCATCCTCAAATGTTGGAGAGAATCTGAGAAGGTTTGGCTATTCCTATGACTTTTGCACAATTCTAACAGTTCTTCCTTCCACTCAACTTTCCAACCAGTTTCTGTTAGTCAAGAATTTCTTTTCTGAAATATGTGAATATATAAATTTTTGGCTGTTGAGCGTTAAACAGTTATATCTCTGTTCTCTGATTATTTTACTGATGTAGTTTTAACAAAGAGAATGCATAAAACATAAAAAAAAAATCTCCCTCTGCAGAGATACCCTCAGCCGCGTGGCCAGAAGAAAAAGAAGGTGGTGAAATACGGGATGGGAGGAATGATTGTGGTTCTGCTCATCTGTATCGTCTGGTTCCCGCTTCTCTTTATGTCGCTGGTTAAATCTGTGGCTGGGGTCGTCAACGCTCCCCTGGACGTATCGGTTAAAATCACCCTGGCTGGCTTTCAGGTAGAGATGGGGTTTTTTTTATTGTTTTTTTTTTCTATCAAATCACATGCTGCAAATGGCTCTACTGAGATAAAAAAACACCCACAATATGATCCTTTGCCCAGCAGAGAGACCGCTACCTGCTCAAACTTCAAACATGATCACCTCTGCAGTTAAAAGGTTAAAAACGACTAGAACTAAGACAAACAAAGCCTGGCGAGGACCCAAGTTTATCCTGCCACCATCAACAGTGAAAAGGATGTTATTGGAGCTTTAAAAAAATACTTTTATTACCTACCATCCCAAATTTAAACGTGTGGACTGGCTAAATGTTCAGTGAGACTTCACCTGAAACCAAGTGCTTTGGTCAAAGATGCTAGCCTGACATGGTCATACTCAATTCTAGTCAGAATTTGAGTCTGATACTGCTCCATAGAGCTGTGATTATGGGGCGTGTTTCGAACGAACCAGGAAAAAAAATTCCTCTGCACTCAATTGGATAGACCTACAACCAATAAGAGCAACGGAGTGTGCGCCGTATGTTAAGCGACGCATACCTACTATGTTTACAACATGGGATTCATATCACGACATTGCGAGTTATTTACTAAGTCAGACAGTCAGATGATGTCTTACCATTTGTAAGTTAGATGAACTTCGTCCACGACGATACCCATAACGTTGGCTTGAAAAACATCGGATCCTAGCATGTCCCTCCACTTGTTGTTCAGCAGCCAGGATTCCGGACTTCCGAAAAGGAGCTGGCAACGACCGCTGGCTATATCCACCTCGTCGTTCACGCCGAGTTGCATCGCCGTGATGCCCATTTCAGTTGCTTCTTTCACGAAACGAATTCAACCCAAGCGCGCTTTGGTGACGTGGTTGATTACGTTACTGTTGATCATCTGTCCATCATCGTATAAAGCCCGCCCTGACAATTTGATTGGCCCGCCAGATATTGGGCGAGCATACTCGCGCTAGTATTGAGCAATGCCAGACCGAACTTCCCGACCAAAAACATTGTGGGCGGGACTAAGTTCGGAATGGCACCCAGGCTACAAAGATGCTAATATTAAGCTCTGTTTCAGGCACCACATGTCTCAGTGGTAGACTTGTGCACCAAATGTTCACACTGAGTCTGGTTCTGCTGGAGGTTTTCATTTCTGTTAAAGGGGAGATTTCCTCTCCACTGTCGCTTCATGCATGCTTAGTATGAGGGATTGCTCTTTCAGGAGGAGTGAATGCTGCTTGTCAAAAACATCTTGATGCAATCTTCTGGAGTTCCTTAGATAGAAACTTTTAACCAGTCCTTCTGGATGATTTGATCAAATGTACTTCGTAAACTGCCTTGAGATGACATGTGTTGTGAATTGGTGCTATATGAATGAAATTAATTTAAATAAATATGGGCAATTTAAATAAATATGGGCAGCAAGGTGTTTTAAGTATAGCGGAGTATCTGTGATTCTGTGGACCTGTTTCTGATGAACTCCTTGAAATTAAAATAAAACTGGTTTCCTCTGCAAGAAATCTAAAAAAAGCATAATTAAATCCAAAAATGTGGCCAAATCAGAAAAACGAAAAGGTTCACAAGACACAAAATCAACCTTCTTCCATTGCAGTCCCAGTGCAGATTATGCAGAGAACGAAGGTCAAAGATCCCTCTCTTTGTATGCTTTGAAATTACCCAGCAGACCATGCACTGCCAAAAAGAGCTTACACAAAGTATTACCAGCTAGGCCTTTTACACATGTTTACCTGTGTCGTCCTTGGGATGTGATCAGAGGCCCAGATTCTTCCAAAGCTGGTATTTCATTAACATTAGAGATGGATTTAACATGTAATTATCTTTTCACAGCCCATCTTCACCATGAGTGCTCAACAACAACAACTCCACACTGTGGAAGAGAAGCAATTTGTGGACTTTAAGAAAGCATTTGTAACCACCGATGAGTCCAAAACGAACGTAAGAATATAAACAAACAATATAAAACGTTGTTTATTGGGTTTAACGTCGCCTTACTGTTCCACCCATGACTCTTTCCATAATTACTGATTCATGCGTATGCTTAAACTTGCTCCGCGAGTTGAAACTGCTTTCATTTCCTGCTGCGGTCAGATGGCCTTGCAGTGGCTGGAGACCTACTTTGCAGAGGACCTGGTCATTGCGGAGCTGAAAGGCAGCTCTAACTCTCTGTGGACCATCAGCCCGCCCAGCAGACTCAACCTGATAGAGATGTTGGGAAGCAATGACAAAGATTTCCCAATCACCGTCTCCTGGTCTGTGCAAAGGTACTGACTGACAACTGCTATCAGATACAAGCAAGCTGCATACTTTGCTGTGCATTACTTTTAAATTGCTCCACTTTTGTTGTATATTGTTTTCAGATTCAAACTTTATTTATTTTTTTAAAGTGGTCAAAATCAATTTTATTTGCCAAGTTGCTTCATACAACAAGGAATTTGGCCTTTGGTTCCACTCTAAAAAAGGTAAAGAGAAATATTTTTCTTGTAAAGATGAATACATTTTAACAAAAGAAACCCTTTTGATGTCTGTATTTTGGGTGCTTTTTTTTCACATACTCTGTTCAGTCCTCAAACCGAGATATTCCTGATTCATAGATCAGATTCAAGGGCGAGCATGGTGGTTCTATTTTTAATGGTATTTCAGACACACGCTGTTGTCCAAGTGCTTGTAAAAGCATCGCTTAATACAATGTAAGGTCGATTAGATTTTTTTCTTCTAAAAATGATTAAAAGTGGGTTGAAATTTGTGAAAGATCAAGCAAAGTCCTGTTGGATGAAGGTACAGGTTGTTACAGCTGTTCAAAGCAGTTACTGGAAAAATTTGAAAAGCTACCACACCCTATCGCCGGTTAGACGCCTTGGTGGACCCCCGACCATTTTCCCCAGAAGCTATCACACTTAATTATAAAATTTATTTTGGAAGGAAGAACTCTCATCAAGAAAACTATACTATACACTTTTATTCTAAACAAGCCAGAGAAAGGTTTACAGATCAGCGCTGAGGCTCTTGACGGGTATCGATACGGGAAAAAGGAATGAGGAAGAGCCCCGAATGATGGTTACATTAGCTTTTTATAGATCCGCAGGGACACACCCCTCACATGTTGTCAGTAGAAAATGTGTTACCACTCGGTTGTTATCTGATAGATTGTGTAATTGCATGGTGTCCAAGACTGTTTAAGTGTGCGTGCTGCTCCGCGATAACTGACCGCTCCATCTAGCCATTCCACTGTATATGTATGTATGTCACATCTGTGACGTACATAGTGTCTGTATGAATCATCTGGTATTTTTCCAGTAATTCCTTGCTGAAGCTGAAGCTTCCATTTGGATAACAAAACTAAACATACAGCCAAAGCTACAGTAGACTAATTTAGATCAAAGCATACTGACGTGTTGGAACGCAGCCAAGTCAAAACCCAGACCTAAATCTAGTTGAGAATTGAAGACTTGAAACTTGCTGTTCTCAGACGCTCTGTGTCCAACCTTATGGGCTCGACACACAGGAGGTGACGTTGCTCTCTCTCCATTCATTTGAAACTTTGAACTGTGGAACTTGTGAGATGAGGCGACAATCGCTGGCCCTCCTCCAGCCAAGCAACCGGCGAAATTCATGTTTTGTGAAATTTTAAGCTTGTACATGTAGATGTGCACACGCAGGCTTATGACGCGACACAAGAAAGCTGAAAAATGCTCTACCTTTGTCGCTGACGTTGCAACCAATCAGCGAGAGTTTCATTGACTGACCAATGAGAGGAGAGTATGCTACACAATGCAGTCTGTACCACTTTCAACATGGAGGAAAACATAATTTTAGCTGTGTCCGACTTTCCTTTACAACACTTCACATAGTGATTATCGATAGACACATAAAATGGCAGCCTTGAGGTCCGCCATCAAGTGATGATATTCTCCATGCTGTTTCCTTGTCTGTAATATAGGATGAACCCAAAGTTGTTGTGTTTTCTTTTGTAGAGTAGATTTAACAGCAAGATTTTAGTCAATTCCAGCTAAATATTTAACTCTTCATCCTTGATGCCTTGTCTGTCACGGACTGCTTTGAAAATGTCAAAATCCATCTAATTTCATAACCAATCAATTTCTTGTACACAAGCAAGCCAAAAGCGCAATTTACATTGCTGCCGTTGTCATCGCATGCCTTGTGTTGTATTTCAACATGGTGGCGAAGACTGCCACCTGTCACTGTCTTTAACTGCTCCCCATGTGTCGAGCCCATTCAGATTTCAGCAGTTTTGCAAAGATTTGTCGGAAAGATTTCAGTCTCTAGACATGCAAACCTGATGGAGGCATAACTGCATAAGACATGCAGCAGTAATTGCAGCAAAGGTGGTTCCAAAAAGCATTTACTCAGGGTATGGTGTACATACATTTTCATTTTAAGAGCAGGATTTTTTATATTTACATCCATTTTAATGATTTTTTTCAACCCTTGGTCTTGACATCAAACAAGCATCCTGTTTACCACCTGCCTGCTTCCAGGAGATCCCTGAGACAATGTGAAGCTAATCTTCCATCTTTGTTTATGCTGTCTTTACATGACTTATATCTTCCCTTCTACTTTATTTTTCATGCATTTTGCATCTTTGTGTTATTTTTTCTGAGACCTTAATGCTCTTACTTTCCTTCCCTGTTGTCAGAGACTTAAGTCTTGGTGCCAAAGCTGAAACGGCATCTGGGAAAAATGTGATGTCTCTGGGAAACGACACAAGGCGGGATCTCATTATGCTTCTGAATGGGACAGCGAGTGACTTTAAAGTGTAAGTAAATCTCATTCCCTGCAGGTTACGTCCCTTTTTCTGCTGCCGATGGAAAACCCCTCAAGTCCGATGTGTTACTCCGTATATTCAGTGGCTTTTTTACAAACTTTAAGGCAGAATCAAGATAGTTAAACACAAATAACAGTATAGAGAATAACTCCAACATGGCTAACGGGTTCTCCTTCTCTGCAGGACCATCCCCAAGTTCATACCCCGCTACATTCGAGCCCCCAGTGACTCGGATGCCACGCCCGTCGAGCAGCTCGGTCAGCAAAGTTTCAACACTCAGTTGTTCTTAATTTATTGGGTTACGACCGAAGAGTCATAATCATGATAAGATCTCCACTTAATTAACCTTTCCATTAATTATGAAACTGTCAGTGATTTATTTCAAGCTAGTTTCAATGGATGGCTTCCTTATTGTATGTTTTCTCATCCTTGCAGGTGATGACAACATGTTTGATGTTTCCCTCACCTTGAAGCGAGCCGACAATTCCTCTGAACACATCCAGGAATGGTGGATCGTGAACCAGCTTCAGCCCGGACTCATAAACACCACCACGGCAAAACACGCAGTCGGTCTGCACATCTATGTCTTCAGTGACCAAGTCAGCCCACCCAGTCTGGGCTTTCTGGCCGGATACGGGTATGTGACGACAAACAAAGTTGTTCCTACCTCAACTGATGTTTAAAATGCATTGATATAAGTGCGTGTGATAGAGTTACAGCATAAATAGTTTAAGAAACACTTTAAATCTGGGAGAAGTCCTTTACCATCAACATGATGAATAAAAACTGATTATTGGGTTTTTATGTGACAGACCAACAGGAAGTTGAGAGTTCAATTCAATTCAGTTTTATTTATATAGCGCCAATTCATGAAGCATGTCATCTCAAGGTACTTTACAAAGTCAAATTCAATCAGATTATACAGATTGGTCAAAAAAATTTCCTATCTAAGGAAACCCAGAGTTATAGAGTAGAAAGTAAAGGAAGCATTGTTTTCAGATGCTTTAGAAACAAAAATATGACAATTGTTGCATGCATTTGTTTTCTGAGCCCTTTTTCTCATCTATGTGTGGTGGGAAAATGACACCCACACCACCCAGAGAATGGCATCCTTGCTATGAAACATGGTGGTGGCAGCATGATGCTGTGGGGAGTTGAAGGGAAGATGGACGGAGCTACATGCAGGACAATCCTGGAGGAACACCTTTTAGGGGCTGCATAATATAGGGGAGCAGGGGGTGGGATTTAAACTACCAAGGTAAGATTGTTCGACTATCTGGAAAGTTGTTTGATCTATTTTTAAAGGCGGACATCAGCAGACACTTCAATCTTTATTGGGTTGTTCCATACCTTAAAGGCAAGAAAGAAGGCACTTGCATAGTGTGGTGAGAACAGAGAACATTGGTTTTTATGGGTGGGTAGAAATTCACACTTTCATCAAGCTCATCCACTTCTCCTGCAAAGCTGGATCTTTGGGAAAAGTAAAATAAGCTCACCCCACCTTTTGGCACATTCCTGTTATCAAACTTTCTTGACAAAAATGTTAACAAAAACTCTGTTGTTCATTAATGCTCCGGCCTCGTCCACATGAAGACGGGTTTGGCTGTATACAAACTTTTTAGTCGGAGAGGGGATCCCGTCCAGACGAAGCGGCCGCAAAGCAGGCAACATTTGAAACCTGCTCCCAGACTGGAAAAGTTTTGTGCATGCGAGCCAACCTAGACCTCGCCTACCCCTTCACGCGTATATGCTAACACAAAGAACAACGTTGGATTTATGAGTTACAGTTCTGTTTCAGACACTACTCAGTTTATTGTGGATTATACACCAACACATTTTGCTCCTCTACTGCGTCTGTGTTTGTTGGCTGCATCCAAAATGTTCTAATAATAGCTCCTAGCTCCTATTCCTTGACCTTTCATGAACTCAACAGTAAGAACTCTATCGTGGGGAGGACAGAAGCTTCTGACTGCTGTGAAGATTTCAGATATCCTTAAACTCAAACGTCAAATCCGGGCCTACAGCCTTCTGAAAAGAACTGCAGAGGGTGTGCTCTCTTCCTTTTTCATTAATTTCCGTGAGGTGGGTTGTGAAAATTAACTAAACTACTAAGCAAAATGAAGATAAAAAGAAGCTAAGCTAAGGAACTATATACATGCAAAGGTAAACAAAAGACAAAAGAAAAGTGGTTCATCATAATCAGAATAATTCAGCGAATCCTGTTCACTGCAGATCTGATTCAAAGAGCATGGAATGGAGTTAAATTAGCTTAACTAATTTAGAACAACATTTGGCATGTTTTCAATCCATTCACAACACGAATCCTGAGTTAAACAAAACGTTATTTGATTAAGTAACATTTTGTTTAAGTTAAAGAACCAAGGTTCATTTTAAAGAATATGGAATGATCTTAAATTAGCTAATTCAGAACAACATTTGGTATGTGTTTCAACCCATTCACAATGCAAACCCCGAGTTACACAAAACTTTATTTGAGAAAATAACATTTTAGAGAATGATTTGCTCAGTAAAATAATTTCCTTTAGGATCGCTTGATTTTATCAATGCAATTCTACCTCCGGGCGCTAGGGGTCGCTGTAGCGATTGCTCACTAAAATCGTTTGCTCCTAAAGTTAACCAAAACGCCTTTAAATCGACATTAATATTCAATAATAATGAGGGAATAAGGCTCATAGCACTGTCGAACGACAGTGGAGCGAAACAAACAAGCTGCTTTTGAAAGTCCGGAACTGGATGTAACCAGGAGCTAAATAGCATTTTGGCTAGCGGATTTTCGGCGCTGACTTTAAAAGCTTCGGCTTTTATTTTAGTCATAATGAGTGGCCGGATGACATAAACATTAATATCCCATCAATGTATGAAACCCCTGTGGAGATAACGTTTGTTATAACCATAAAACACATTTGAACCATATCAGCAATGCCATGGAACCGACTGGTAGCATGAGCTAATTCCGTTAGCCCTTTTGTTTAAAGACACCATATGAACGCCTTACACAAACATTTTCCAATGACCATGTAACCTTTCCCTTTGGGTCTCTCTGTCCAACCTGTCGGTGCCTCGTGTGAGTTCGGTCCACTTTGGCCATCCAAGGAAGGAGCACTGAAAAGCAGGGAAAATCGTTGGTCTTTCAGCAGCGGGCTAGCCTATGGCTCTGTAAGTATGAGCTAACCGACAGCGTGGTCGGGCAGCTTCGAGGCCCTGCAACGTCTCTGATCTCTCAGCTTGTCGGGTGAGGGAAGACGACCGATCCGCGCCGTCTCGAGTCTGCTTTCCTGCAACAGCTGACAAAAATAAACAAAGCTGTTTCGGCATTCTGTACTTTGCCGCTGGTTTGCGAAGTCAGAGTGCAACTTAGCTTCGGTCGGGTCGATGATTCTCCAAATTCAGTCGGCTCCGCGGAGGACGAGTATTTCCTCCCCCCTTTTGTCACTCCATTGAAGCAGGCAGATGAGTTTCACAGAACGGCTGTTCTGTGCAGTTTGTGGGGTTTTGGGGCCTTGAGGCCCGCATAGTGCTAGCTGTTCTCAAGCCAGCCTTTCTCCTCCTTTGTCTCAGGCAGGAAGAAGGTGATGACGAAGTAGCTGGAGTGCTCCAGGGAGAAGTGGTCTGAGAGAAGTGAGGGTCTGGTCAGAAGTGCTCTGACCCCCTGTCTGTGGGGGAGTGGTTTGTAGCATGGACCCTGATGAGAAGGGTTCCTCCCCCATGGTACATGTTCAGAATGGGGTACCGCGCACGTGACGTCACCGCCTCAATAGCAACGCCCCTTTTGCCGCTTAGGTAGGACAAACCGATAGAGAACGCACGTAGCAACCAGCAACAGAACCAGCGATATGACCGACTTTGCAGCCATTAAACTTTCCCAAAACGATGTCCCAGGCGCACGGATTACTGGTCGCACTGTCGAAGAACACACCAACCTTCAGCTCAAACGATGGCTTGAGTGTCGAGGGCTTAAAAAGACCGGAAAACGGGCCGAGTCGATCGAACGGTAAGCTTTGGGTTTTTTTTCCTGCGCGGTGGTCATGCCGTCGTCGGCCGTTTTTTTGTTTGTAATCACCGTCCAGGGATCGGTATATGTTTAATGTTTGTCTCCTTTGAAATGTTTTTGAGTAAGCTATCCTGGTAGCAGGGTATCATGTTAGCGCCTGCTACCATGATAGCCTATATGCTATCATGGTAGCAGGCGCTTCATTATGTCGGCCACCAAAATAATCTTACCTGTTCACTACTTGATGTCGCTGGAATTGGGTCAGGATGTTCTTCGGTTGGGCCCTTTCCTCCGACAAAATGCTTGCTACATATGTAGGCCGACCGCACCGATGTACCCAGCGCACACATTTCTCCTTGGCACTCTTGAATTTCGGGAAAGTAATGAAGAAAACATCCTTCATATGCGGCCGATCAGCGTACCTCGAGTCGCTGTTGCACGTTCCATAGCAACAATGTTTATAAACCATGGTCTTAGATTTTGGAAAAAGCAGTCTTTTAAACGAGTACAACCTAGGCTAACGCACATCTCTTCCACAGCAAAACAGTGGCGGGTTTGGGAGTTTGTCCTACAGCGTACCACGTGATGTGACGTCATCGTGACGTTACGTTTCTAAAAATAGCTCGCTCGCGGTACCCCATTCAATCTGACTTCATTCATTCCCTCATCATGGCCTTAATATTCTGGCACAAGAGTGTCCAAAAGGAATTTTAAAATATCTGCTTTTGAAATAACTGAAAGGTCAATTTTGAAGTATTTCTCACAGTGCTGTTAAGACTTAGAGGGTTTCAGTCATTACAATAACAAGATATGCTCTTTGATGAAGTTTAAACACGGCTGCTTGATTTCACTAACTAACCAATATTGGAAATGTCTGTTTCCTCATGCTCCTCTAGAATCATGGGCCTGTACGCCTCTGTTGTTCTGGTCATCGGCAAGTTTGTGCGCGAGTTCTTCAGCGGCATCTCCCACACCATCATGTTCGAGGAGCTGCCCAATGTGGACCGCATCCTCAAGCTGTGCACCGACATCTTCCTGGTCCGAGAGACGGGGGAGCTGGACCTAGAGGAGGACATGTACGCCAAACTCATCTTCCTCTACCGCTCGCCGGAGACAATGATCAAGTGGACCCGGGAGAAAACTCAATGAGAGGGGAGATTAATAAATGATGATGGCTCAGAGCTGTTCAGGGGAACTGTGTGATCACTGCTTGTGCACAAAAAGCAGCTGAGGGCCTAGTGTGAGTCCAGACGGCAGTGGGTCCACACAGAAACCCCCATTTTCAAAACTGGTACTTTTTACATGTTAGGGATAAAAAGCTGCAACATTGACCATCTCCTTTCCGAACGTGGAGGACAAATTTGTTGCTGCAAAAGTTGTTACTACTGCTCAGTAGGTCGTAAGGTGTAAGACGTGGCTGCAGCATTACTGTTTTAAGGGCTTTCCACTGACAAGCATGTGCACAGTGATGACCAAACGAGCACAATCTGAGACTCTTTCCACCTGGAACCTTGGGGAGGAACGTGCAACATTGAGCTCCCGCCCCTGCAAGGCTTTCAAGGATGGGAGCACACACACAAAAAAAGCCATTTGTGACCAAAAACATTACATTTTTTTTCGAGAGGCTCTCTGAAATCAAAAGATTTAAACTATTATGAGACTTTCCTGCCTTATTTTGTTTGTATGAGAAGAACTGAAACTGTTCCGAATCACACATCTTTCTCAGGAAGACCTGTTTTCACAGATACTCGTCGTACGTGTCGTATATGTAGGCTTTAACGGATCTAAAAGAATGTGAGATTGTAGAAAAGGTGAGAACTATTTAAATGGCATGAAATATAATTAGACGGACTAAAGTCAGTTTTGTTTACTGCACACAGGGAAGGGGGGAGGGTTCTTCGTAAAGAATGACATTATTGCCAATCAACCACATCCACTCAATCTGAATCATCATGACTCTTCCTCTCTATCACCCACGGGCCTCGCTGTTTTTAACACTCATAAAACACACAGAAAGCTGTGAGGGCCACAGCCATGCATCCAGAAGCAGAAATGCTTCCTCATAGAAAAAGGGCTGAGACACGAGCCCTTTGGTCCAAACTATGCATTAAATAACATTTTAGCATGAGAGAAAAACCTAATTATTGCCATGACTAATTTTCAAAACATGTACATACAGGGGGTCATGCTGTTGAAGGGACAGGTCGCTGAGGAATGAAATGTGAAATTGTAGCTGTATATTAATACGATGTGACAAGATGTGCAAATAAAGATGTCTTGAAAGGTTTTCGTGCTGTTGTTTGGACGAGGGGATAAAGGGTGGGACCCTGTGCATTGGACCAGAGTGAAGTGGACTCTCTCCACCTTCGACTAGTGTCAAAGGTTTGTGCTGCAGACATTTTTGTTTGTGCAAACGTCATTGTAAAGATAATAAGTTTGCAGAAGTCATCAGGGGTCAACCATTCCCCTCCCCCTACATTGCCCAAAATAAAAACTAAATTGGTGTGAATCAATTTTGCTACAGTTTTGAGCTGGGTTGTGATGCTAGTTTGTATTTCTGCCTCTGGCACTTCAACAATTTAAAGGTTTTAGAGCTCAGCACTTTGTCATGTACAAACTAGTGTTATTCAGTTCAAACGCTCCCCCAACACCATTAAACTGTGCTCTATTCTAAGGTAACAAATGACTTACACTGTGTATTTCGGGGCAAACTGGACATTTCCGGGAAAAGTAGTCACAGCATTTTCCCTCAAGGTGAGTGCTGAGCGACTGCCGAGTGAGAACATGCAGGCAACAGAGGCGCTGTTCAGATGTTTGTTCAGACCCATTTTTATAATATAGCCAAAAACCTCTGTCGTTTAAACTTCACAAGCTTCCGCTTTGCTTTATAGGTAAGGATATCCTCATCCTCAAAACTGAAAGGTAAAACTGAGGGGGTTTTGCACTCCGAGTCTATAGTTTATAGGCAGGAGATGTACAGCAAAGATGAGCAAAAAAGCTGCAACTCCTAACTGCTCTATCGGACCATCTTGTAGGTAAGTATTCAAACGAACAGCGCAGACTTTTATTTTAATAACTGAAGATATTGTCACATAATGTGTTCAAACAGAGTTTACAATTCCCTTATAATCAAAATTGTATACAGGTGTCCTATATCTTTATTTGCCTGTAAAATTATGAAAAAGTGCCTTTTTGTTCAAGACAACTTCAACTGTCAGCATCTGACATTTATTCAGTATTACTCTGGGTTTCTGTGCAAAAACAGTTTAAAGGGCAAAGCTACAAACTTTTGGCAAATCTCATCTGTGTTGACTTGATGGTACTTAGGAGGGTTAAAGGTGACTGCAATTATAAGCTAGTCTACATGGACCGCTGTGCAGAATTTCAGTATCGTTTTCATATGATAAAAGCATCACATTTTATCAATGAGAGGAGCTATTTTAGGAATCAGACCATAAAATTCAGATTGTGAACAAAGACAACGAGAGAGAATAAAACAGATGCTGGGCAACGGAATAATGCATTGGCTTTATTTTAAATGATGTAATAATGACTCGTGTACTATGAAACTTTTTTTTTCCCAGACAAAATGTAGTTCAGGAAGTCGGTGTGCTGAACTATGAACATGAATTAATTCATATTAACCTGGGTGAACTGAAGCTGGAGCTAGTCCTTGTTATGGATGAACTGATGGGGACTTAGTGATGCCATTTGTGATGCTCAGAGGGTTTTTATCAAACTCAAACCACTTTTTGAACATAAAGAAGAACTAATGTGCTACCTATCAGCAATTTGCATTTTAAGCTTTATTCAACAATTAAAACCAGTCATCAAGTATTGGTTGATCAAAGCTCAACTGTATAGTTCAACAGTTGACTGATTGAGAGCAGTAAAGTATCATGATAGAAATTTAAGTAAAGAAACTCTGAGGTTTATTTTGTTAAAACGTGAAGTTTAATGTTTTATTTCTCAAGTAGGGCTGCACAGTGGTGCAGTGGGCAGCCTTGCAGCAAGAAGGTCCTGAGTTCAAGTCTTACCTTTGCCCTGGGTCTTTCTGCATGGAGTTTGCATGTTCTCCCTGTGCATGCGTGGGTTCTCTACGGGTACTCCGGCTTCCTCCCACAGTCCTAAAACATGACTGTTAGGTTAATTGGCCTCTCTAAATTCTCCTTAGGTGTGAGTGTGTGCATGAATGGTTGTTTGTCTCTGCGTTGCCCTGCGATAGACTGACGACCTGTCCATGGTGTATCCCGCCTCTTGCCCATTGACAGCTGGAGATAGGCACCAGCACCTTTTGCGACCCCAACAGGCGTGTTAGAAAATGGATGGATGGATGGATGGATTTCTCAAGTAACCAAATCTCAAACATTTTCCTTAAATGGTCAACATTTATTTTCAAAGTTATGAATGTCACAAAGAATGTTTCTTTCTTAGTTTACTTTTTACAAAAACAGAAAAGAGAACTATATCAAAGCAGGAGAATTCAGTCCTAGGTCCAAACCATCTGAGTCTAACCCTCTGTTTGTCTCAAGTATCTTAATTGACTTTAATTAAAGATCTAGTTGACATAAAATGGTTAGGTGACTGTAGTGCCAGTCAAACAAACTGGCCAATCAGAACTCTTGGTTTCTTCAGCAGGTATCTGCTCAACTGTTAATTAATTGGCCAACAACTGGTTGCTTCGAAACACAAAATTGAAGTAATGTCGTTTATGCCCCCCTTTTCTGACCAGCATTGTCACTAAGATGAACACACTCGTGCAGGAGCAAGTTTATCCTGATAGGTTTCACCAGAATAGCCAAATTTATATTGGAGGGTAATTTGGTGACGTTCGCTTTTCGCCACATAACCGATCTGTGTTTTACTCATAAGGGTTTTTCTGCACTCCACTCAAAGTCCATCTGCAGTTAGTTGTATCACGACATTGTTTTCTGGCACTAAAGGCCACATCAAGGGAACGCGACACGTTTGGTGGATGGAACAGATGATAAAATGCTGCTGGACGGCTTTCTGCTTAATTGTCTTCTCAGACAAAGAAAACGACCCACTGCTGAAGCCAATTAGCAGTTAAGTTAGCCTCCGTCTCCATTTATGAGGAGACGGATGTAAATGCAGCTTATGACTATTTTCTTAATACGTTTCTTTCAATTTACGATAAAAACTGTCCCGTTAGAAGTATTAGAATTAAATGTGATACAAAAACACCATGGATGACTAAGGGGCTATTAAATGCATGTAAAAAGAAAAACTATTTATACAATCAGTTCCTGAAAAGAAGAACAATAGAAGCTGACCTTAAATATAAAAGATATAAGAATAAGTTAACATGTATAAAAAGAGAATGTAGGAAAAAATATTATTCTGATCAATTTAATAGAAAAAGAAATGATATAAAGGGAATCTGGAATGTTATTAACACTGTCATTGGACGTGGATCTAGTGGACCATATCACCCGGAATATATTGTTGAGAACAATACAGTTATAACAAACAAAGAAGAAATTGCAAATAGGTTTAATGATTTTTTTGTTAATGTAGGACCAGAGCTTGCTAGGAAAATCCCAATTGAAGACGATCGGTGCAGTAAATTAATAAATAATAATTTCCATTCAATGTTTCTGGCCCCTACAAATGAAAAAGGGGTTTTAAGTGTATTTAAAAAATGTAAAAACAAAAAGTCACGTGACATAGATGACTTAGACATGAGATTGGTTCGAGGGGTGGCAGAAGAAATCATCAAACCATTTACACATATTTGCAATCTATCCTTCCAAAATGGACTCTTTCCTAACAGAATGAAAAATGCTAAAGTAATCCCACTCTTTAAATCTGGAAATAAGAATACTTTCACCAACTTTCGTCCAGTTTCACTCTTGCCACAGTTTTCTAAAATCTTAGAAAAATTATTTGATTGTCGGCTTCGCAGTTTCATAGAACAAAACAAATTGTTAACCGAAAGCCAGTATGGATTCAGACAAAACAGATCCACATCACTTGCATTAATTGATTTAATTGAAAGCATTACAGATGACATTGATAAATGTAAATTTGTTATGGGAATTTTTATTGATTTACAGAAGGCATTTGACACCATTGATCACAGTTTAATATTAAAAAAGCTGGAAAGGTATGGCATCAGAGGGTTACCTAACGAGTGGTTGCAGAGCTATTTGGAGGATAGAAAGCAAATTTTACAGTTTGGACAACATAAATCTGGGCTCAGGGGCATAACGTGTGGAGTACCGCAGGGCTCCATTTTGGGTCCAACTTTATTTATTATGTACATAAACAATATTTGCAATGTGTCTTCTATTATTAAGTTTGTACTTTTTGCGGATGATACTAGTATTGTATGCACTGGAGACAACTTGGAGCAACTTTTGGCACAAGTAACAATCGAAATGAACAAGTTAAAGAAATGGTTCAACAACAATAAATTATCATTAAATTTGAAAAAGACTAAACTAATGTTATTTGGCAAACGGAAAACTAATGTACCAATTGAAATTATTATTGATAATGTAAGTATAGAGAGGGTTAAACAAAATACTTTTTTGGGTGTGATTATAGATGAGACATTGTCCTGGAAAGATCACATTAACTATTTGCGCACAAAAGTTGCTAAATGTGTGGGAGTGATGAACAGAGTACGTCACTTCCTCAACCGAAATGCATTGTTCCTTGTGTATCATTCACTTGTCATGTCGTATTTGAATTATTGTATTGAAGTTTGGGGAAACAACTTTAAGACCAATCTTCAGCCCCTGGTTACACTGCAAAAAAGAGCTATTCGAATTGTTCATAAAGTAAATTATTTACATCCCACTAATTTATTGTTTCTAAAATCTTCCAATTTAAAATTGTTTGATCTTGTAAACTTAAGGACTGCGCAAATAATGTTCAGAGCGTCAACTGGCTCTCTTCCAGAAAATGTCTTAAAACTCTTTCAGGAGCGGGAGGCTCTTCGCACTTATAACCTGGTTGGTATAATCGAAAATCGATTATACCAACCAAAAGTAAGAACTACCTTGAAATCAATGTGCATCTCAAATCGTGGTGTCACCCTCTGGAATAGTTTAGCGGAGGAACAAAAGTGTTGTGAAAACATAAACCGTTTCAAAAAAATATTTAAGCGGGATGTCCTGAGAAAATACCTGGAAGAGAGCGAGTGATGTTCTGTGAGGGTGGTGTGGTGTAGGGAGGGGGTTGTAGGGACGGGGAGCGTTGGGCCAGTGTGTTGTCTTGTGTGCATGAGTGTGGATGTGTTGTTTGTCTTGTCTGTGTCTTGTCGTTTGCAGGTCTTGGGAGTGTCCCTGGGATGAGAAGGAGGGGATTGGACATGTATAAGCTTTTGCTTCTTCCATCCCCCTTTCAAGCCATGCATATGTATTGTTTATCATTATATGTATTGTAAAATGTGTGTGCAGGTTTGAAATAAACTTTTGAAATATAAAAATATAATATAATATAAGTTAGACACCTTCCAGGTTTCCTACGAAGATTGGAAGGCTGAAAAGTGTTTGTAGACGTTATTTCCGATCCAGTTGTCTGATAGGTGTGTCCATCCTTCTTTCCTTCCTTCTCGGAGTTCTTGCTTTCTTTCTTGTGCTGTTTCTTCCTTCGCCTTTCTATTCTTTGTGTTCTTCATTCTTTCCTTTCACGGTTCCCTCCTTGTTCTTTCCTGGTGTTCTTACTTCCTTCTTTATGTCCTCATTTTTGTTTTTTCCCTTTCCATCCTTGTCTTTCCTCCCTTTCTTTATTTCTGCTTTTTTTCTTTATTTTTCTTTCTGCTTTTATATCTTTCCTTCCTAGTTCATTTCCTTGCTCTTCCCTTCTTACTTTTCCCTCCTCTTACCTTGCCTCCCTTCATCATTCTTTCCTTCCTCTCATGTGTCTTTCTTTCCTTTCTATTATCCTTCTTTCCTTTCTCATGTCCTTCCTTTCTTTGTCGTGTCTCGTTCCTTTGTTTCTCGTGTCCCTCCTTTCCTTTCATGTGTCTTTCCTTTTACTGTCTTTCCTTCCTTCCTTTCTAATGTCTCATTCCTTTCTTTCTCGTGTCCCTTTCCTTTCTCATGTCTTTCTTTCCTTTCTATTATCCTTTTTTCCTTTCTCGTGTCCCTCCTTTCCTTTCTCGTGTCCTTCCTTGTTTTCTTTCTTCCTCCATGGAGTTTCAGGGTTTTCTTCAAGCACCTGCCGTAAGTTAATGGGAAACTTGCAGATGTTTTATTTTATATTGTTTTATTTTATATTGGGTCCAAGGGACTGAGAACTGTGGAAGAGTCTGGGATTGTTGCATCCCCTCAACCACCCATCAGGTGTTATTTTAATCAGTCCACTACTACCAGGGTATGGAGAGCTGGTAGATCCGGTTCCTAGATAACCTAAGCAAAAACTGTCTGTTCTTACCAGAACGTAGGTCGACTCCACCAGAGTCACCAATCCTGTTTGTAGTCTTCATGGACAGGATCCCCAGGTGTAGTCATGGAGGGGATGTTGTCAGGATCTTTGTTTACCAACCCATCTATGTTCCAACACCCTCCTACGGTCCAGAGAAATAAATAATGACCCAGTATATAAGATCCTAGATGTGAGTTGCCGAAATAAGCCACAGGGTGGTTGGGCTCAGCTGTAAAGAGCTAAAACTCAAGCTGTACATGAGGAGCCACTTCTCTGTTGAAAGCAATTAAGTGACGTTCTTCAGACGAGTGATGGAGGTGGCTCATGGATGCCACCTTCTGGAGGCTTTCAGGATGCTTACCAATGGAAGGAGACCTAAAGCCAGATCCAGAATGACCTTCAGAGTGGCACTCGGGACAAGGATTTCTGCATTTACCTACCAACATTGTTACCTCTGAATATTATGAATAGATTGATGCAGATTTGGGTCAGAAACAGTTTGTTTGTCAAATTTGCGTTGAAACCATATGACGTAAAGTTCCCAAGAAAGAACGTAGACATGCAAACATTGGGAAGATTTGTTTCTGTGATTTAGTTTGTGAACATCTGAATATAGATTCAAAGCACAAATCTGTGTGTAAAACTGCTGCTCTCTGCGGGAGTCAATTGAGTTATGAGTGCAAGTTGTGCCTCAAACTGATTGGACAGTGACCAATCAGATGAGAAAGATTGCTCTGTCAACGCTGGACTCCGCATGTCATTAGGATTTAATTTTCTTCACCACATGGCCTTTTGTTAACTTCACAATAGAAATCCAACATAAATTCATATTTAAAAGCATATTAGCTTCCGTGTTTAAGTTCTTATCTTTATGTTTACAATTTAAAGACTGGAAAGTAATGCCCTGTCAATTCTAACTGGAATTAATCACAATTCCGTATTAAAAAATAGGAATTTTTTTTAAAACAAAAAAAAAATGGTTTTAACACTGCTAGTTTGACAGTTATCCATCAGAAAGTCAATGACACCCCCTACAAGGATGGTTTGCCAGAAAAGATAATTGTTAAACAAGCTGGCTGTCCAGTTTTTATTAATTGAAGGTTGAGTGGGAGGAAAAAGTGTAGTAGTAGAGAGGCAGGGAATGCAAGTTTTTTGAGTATTGCCGGGAGAAGGATGAGAGACAAAAGTTCCAACAATACAGAGAAGTTGAAGACGAAATCTTTATTTGTCATTGCAATTGTACCTTCCAATGAAATTTGTCTTCTGCATTTAACCCATCCCTTAGGGAGCAGCGGGCAGCTATCACAGCGCCCGGGGAGCAATCTGGGGCTAAGGGTCTTGCTCAGGGACCCACAGTGGCAGTCTCAGGCAATCAAACCAGGTACTTGCAACCTTCGCAGAGGGCAAGCGCAACAACCTTTCTGAGAAACTGGATTTTAGGATTTCAATAACTGAGGAATAATTGTAAAAATTTAAATATCTGAAATATATGTGTAATGGGTTCTATTGTTTAAACCGAATTACTAAAATAAATTAACTTTTCAATAATATTTTTATTTAAGGGACATCAATAATTAAATTAATTTTCACAGCAGCAAGGTTGGTTTAAACTTGTTTTTTTCTTGATTCTTAAAGTTTTTGTGGTCTATTACCACATGTAGGCCTACATTAGAAATTAAGAATCCCATTTGCTCAAACTGCTGCAGTGACACATTCTGAGGCGTGAGTTATCTTGGCTGCTCAACAAAGCAGTTTGTCCTCTGATTGGTCAGTTTGATTTGTCACTATCCAATCAATTTGAGGTGTGTACGATTGTTTGTAACTAAAGGATCAGATGAACACGGGAGAATTAGGAACGAGTCATGTTAGTTGGGGGCGGGGCTAGAAACGCAACGCCGTCCACTAATCAGTGTAATTGGTTGATTCTTAATTGTACTGCTGTGTGTTTCATCAGATAGCGCGCTACCTTCAGTACTCTGCCCTGATTGGTCACTGTCCAATCACTTTGAGGCATGATTGAGTTTAGAACTGAAGGTACAAGCAGAGAGCCATAGACATCATATACGTAGACGCGTCGTTGGGCGGGTTCTGCCTATGCTGCGATGCGTCAGAGCCTCCGCCATGTTGGATGTGGCAAATCTGCAGTTACTCAGTCACTTAAACAGTATCAGAGGGACTTTAATCTCAGAATATACTTTGTATTCGTAATATTTTTATTTTTGTAATATTACAAGTTTATTTTCGTATCCCTTTGGCTTCATTCTCCTGACTTTATTCTCGTAAAGAATAAAACTAATTAAAATAATCTAACCTGGCCCTATTACTCCAGGAGTGAAATAATTCTGCAAACTGTGACTATTCTGGAAATGTTCCCTCTTGATTCTCATAATATGACGTTTTCCTCATAACATTACCACTTTTATGTTTTTTTTTTTACTTTGTTGTCCTAGGTCTTTTTTTCTCATATTAGTAATTTTACCTCTTTAATACTCCCTCAAAAAGTCTGTTCCTAAAGTTTCACATGTGACACGTGTCAGGGTTCTCTGTGTCTTGCTGCTCTAACTCTACTCCTCAGGTGTGTCTAGTTGGCTGAGGAGGCGTGGCCCACACCGGCAGCTCGTTGCAGGCGGCTTCCTCTGGCTTCTTAAGCAGAGCGCTGACAGATGGAAGACGCCAGAGCCTTAACCAGTCGTGGTACGACGTGGCCTCTGTCCCAACTCTCGGAAACCAGCTTGTGAGTTTTTTACTCTTCGTTTTTTGACTAATTTTTGGATCTCTCTGTTTTCGCCTCAGATTTTGGTGCTTGGATGCACTCACCTGTCTTGACGTCTCGTCCGAAGAAACAGACCAGCAGAACCTGTCTGCTCAGATTTTGCTCTGGCGCTCCCCTCATACTTCCTGGATGTTACCCAGCGAGGCCTGAGATCCCCTTTCCCGGGTTCTGTTGGTTCTGTGTTCACTCTGGTCAATCAATCTGTCAACCGTTGCCGATGAGGCTCGCTCAGGATCCCTCGCCAGTTACATCTGCCGTCCTCAGCCACTAGCCGCCTATCTCCAGCAGCGTAAAGTCATAGAGTCCTCCCGACGCTACTTCTTCCCGGTTAGGTCCGCCCAGCCCAATGGTAAGCAGCGCCACTTCTAGCAATTCTCCGGGTTCTCCTTTCAGAGTTACTCACTCCCTCTCTCTTGCAGACTCTCCAGCCGTGACGTTCTGACCCAGCCGAATCGCCTGTAGTTCCGTCCGTAGATCTGCCTGTTTCCAAAACAAACATCTTAAAACTGTGCATTGCCTCCCGTTCGTATCTGCATGTGGACTCGTCACTTGAAAACCATGACAGAAGAAGGCTCTGGCCACCAAAGTCCAGCGGATACGTTCGGGCGCCAGATAGCCGCACAGCAGAAACAGATGCAGTCGCTAGGTTTTGCCGTCAATTCAACACAGGAACAGCTTCAGAGATTAGCCGCTCAGTTTAGCCAGCTTATGGACACAGTCACTTCCGCGATGACGTCGCCTGTCACTCAAGACCTCAGCACCCCGCCTCCCGTCGCTCAGAGTACTGAGAATCAGATTTGGACTCCGCCGCTTGAGGGCGTGTCACCTTGTCCGGATAAGTTCTCTGGTGACAGTGGGAGTTGCGGTGGTTTCCTTTTCCAGTGTAAACTGGTGTTTACCGTTCCCCTCAGACATTCGCCTCTGATGAGGTTAAGATATCTTATGTCTTACGACTACTAACGGGTAAGGCTCTTAGGTGGGCCGAGGCTCGATTCCCTGATTGTCAGTCATTCGGGGTTACTTTTCAGGACTTCGTTACCGAATTTAAGACAATTTTTTCACCCGAGTTAGATTCGGCTCAACAATCTCGTCATCTCCTCTCTTTGAAACAGCGCGGTCGACGCGTATCTGACTTTTCTGTGGAGTTTCGCACGTTTGCCGCTGCTGCGAGCTGGCAGCCGAGGCCGTTAAAGGCAGTATTTTTTCAGGCTCTTGATGAGACGCTAAAGGATGAGTTAGCCCGGGTTGAGGAGCCTGAGGATTTTGAGGAGTTTGTAGCGTTAGCAATCCGTTTGGATTCCCGATTACGCAGCCGGAACCGGTTTAGATCCAACCAGGCCTTGCGATCATCCACCTCATCTACACTTACCCATAGGGAACCCCGGTCCTGTACACCGCCTCCTGAACCCATGCAGTTGGGGCAGGTTGGTCTTATCAACAAGGAGCGTCAGCAGTGCTTCTCGGGAGATTTATGCCTTTATTGTGGAGGTGAAGGTCATTTCCTCAGAGACTGTCCTGTTCGGCCAAAAGACCGAGTCCGCCGTTCGTAACGGGGAGAACGGTGGACGGTTTTGGATCTATTCCCCGGGTAGCCGTTAAGGCGTCTGCACTTTCTCGCTTATGTTTGCCAGTCACTTTAATGTTCGACCAGGATAGTTTTGATGTTTCGGCTCTAGTAGACTCTGGTTCTGATTTTAATCTCATAGACCAAGCCATAGTGGACCAGCTCCGTTGTCCTGTCGATCCATTACCCGAGCCCCTCCAGGTCTCGTCTTTAGATGGGCAGAAGTTGACTTTGATCACCCATCGCACCCGACCACTAGTAGTGATAGTTTCCGGTAACCATCGAGAGCAACTATCATTTTTTGTTTTCCCGGTTAAGCGTTCACCCGTGGTTTTGGGGTTAGCCTGGTTAAAGGTCCACAGCCCGCAGTTTAACTGGGCTGAGTCCCGACTGGAATCATGGTCTCCAGCTTGTCATTCCCGTTGTTTACAGTCCGCTCGCCCCGTATCTGTTTCCCATACCACCTTGACAGATTCCGGAGACGTTATTGATCTCTCTCGCGTTCCGGAAGAATACCACGACTTACGGCGGGTATTCAGTAAGACTCAGGCTTGTTCACTACCTCCACATCGCCCTTACGATTGCGCCATTGACTTGTTGCCTGGGGCTCCACTACCGGTGAGTCGGCTTTATAACATCTCCAGGTCAGAACGTCAATCGCTCGAGAAGTACTGTACATAGGGGAGTCTCTGGCTACAGGGTTAATTCGTCCTTCTTCCTCCCCATTGGGCGCCGGCTTCTTTTTTGTCGGCAAGAAGGACGGGACCCTTCGACCCTGTATTGATTATCGAGGGCTTAACCAAATAACCGTGAAGAATAAGTACCCGCTTCCTCTATTATCTTCAGCCCTCGAGCCAGTCCAGAATGCCAAGATCTTTACTAAGCTTGATCTGCGCAACGCTTATCATTTGGTTCGGGTGAGACAGGGGGATGAGTGGAAGACGGCCTTTAAGACTCCTTTAGGTCACTTCGAGTACCTAGTCATGCCTTTGTGCAATGCTCCGGCAGTTTTTCAGGCACTGGTAAATGATGTCCTGCGGGAATGTTTTTGTTTTCGTCTATCTAGACGACATCCTGATTTACTCTCGTGACCTAGAACAACACAAGCAACATGTTCGTCTTGTTCTCCAGCGATTATTAGAGAATCGCTTATTTGTTAAAGCCGAGAAGTGTGACTTATCTGCATGTGGACTCGTCACCTGAAAACCATGACAACACGGTTTTATGAAATAATGAAGACCACAATGTTTAGATTTAACAAATTGATCCTTATATTCATAACACATACACATATACACACACAAATATATATATACACACGCATATACATACGTACATATATATATATATATATATATATATATGTGTGTGTGTATATATATATATATACAACATATACACACACACACACCGAACATCTATGTCTAAATACAATAGTCTGTACTGTATGCAAGCTAAAAACCTTGAAAAAGATTGGTCTTGCACAGCTTTTTTCTAGTGTTGCCACTCTGCAGCTTTAGTGTGTCCAGTTTTGCAACATGGTGCAGCCTTAGTTTATAGAAGGCAGATACAAGTAGTGAAATCAGCCCGAATACATTTCCATGCAGCAAAGGAATGAGGCATCTTCTCTGATCCACGTTCACTACAACAGAACTTAACTTTTTTCTGCCACATACAATATGGCGGCGACGTTGACGTGCGAACCTGCGCCCAACGACGCGTCTACGTATATGATGTCTATGCAGAGAGCAACAGAGGAGGATAAAGAACAAATCATAAATTAGGGGCGTGGTTACGTATCTAGCCCCGCCCCTAACTATTGCGATTGGGTCTTAATTCTCACGTTTGAACTTTTGGACTATCTTCCACAAATTGATTGGATGGAGACAAATCATTAGATGCATGAAGACATATTGGGTATTTCTGTGGATTTTGATGATTTTTGACTTATAGCTAAGAAAAACCCAAAATCCTTTGACTCGGGAAATTATACCGAAACAAAATAAAAAGTTGCTTTTTAATTAAAAGAGGTTTTGCCATGACACATGAAGATTGTATTTCTAACTAAATAAGCACATGCAGACATTAACAAAGGAAAATTACAAACCACATGACCAATAGGGCGTGGGGTGTAATCTCAACTACACAGCCCCACCAAGTTTTGTGGCCTGCAGTGAGGACCATCTTTACGTAGAGGGCAACTGAATTTAACACAGATTTCTGCTTTTGTAATCAGATGTTTATAAACCGCGAATAGAAATCCCTTAAATATTTGCAGAAACCTTAATTCTTGAGCACTAAACCCCATGAGTTACAAAGCTAAACATATTTTGGACCAAATTTGTGCTCTTAAATCAAACCCTCCTGTTTCACTTTGATATAATTATGCGCAACTTACACAAAATAAACTCAACAGAAACTATTTGGGACCTTTAAAATGTTTATTCTAATGGGATTGCTCATACAGACATCCAAATATTTTAAACA
This sequence comes from Fundulus diaphanus, assembly GCA_037039145.1. Classification (NCBI taxonomy): domain Eukaryota; kingdom Metazoa; phylum Chordata; class Actinopteri; order Cyprinodontiformes; family Fundulidae; genus Fundulus; species Fundulus diaphanus. The sequence continues at coordinate 17,826,889 of CM073133.1, forward strand.
AGACAGAAACAAATTCCCTTGAAATAACCGCTGTTTTATACAAGTCCAGTTTCCTCCTAATGCACCGCTGCAGCGTCGTTTAGGACGGGAGGCATCACAAAAGCAGCATGAATGCATGCACTTTAAATATCACTTTTACAGACACAAAGCATTAGCCTCATCAAAGATGGAAAGGTCTTGGGACGCTGCGCAGTCATTACATGTCTGCCTGAGGCCATTCTGGGGCTGCCGTTATGACTCTGATGTGGAAAATCTGCTAAGTCGTTAAAGGACGTCAAGAGCATTGAGGGCCACAAAACTGAAAAGTTTATTGAGAAGTGTGCAAAGTTTGAGAAGATGGCTGAGCAATTAAGAAGTGGGAGGAAACGGGGATGAATAAAAAATGTAAACAGCCACTTTATCGTCTTAATAAACCTAATGTCTGATTATTTATAAACTGACATCACTGACATGAAAATCACTCCATGGTCCCTTTTATTGTTTATATAACTTGCTCTGATTTAAACATAAAAAAAAATGGCGGTACACACAGGGCTATATTTCTTTTTATTCTAACATAGCACACACACCTTGAAGTAGAGGAACAAACTTAGTGTACATTTGGATAAAAGCTTCTCGTTTTATAACCACCGATGCTGGAGACAACAGGGTGGTCCGGGATTTATATTATTAGGTTACATTTGATTTTGCATGACCGTTTCATTGTTTCAAACATGCATTATTATCAGTGTGATTGCATAAAGCTCCCCGCATCATTTCCAGCCGCCGTGAATACTGAATAAATTATCTCTGTACAAATAAAACACCGATCCGCTGATCCAGCCGATTTTAGGGTATCTATGGTTTTGAGCATACACATAATGATCTACCCACAGACAATAACGGCAAAATGTACAGCTTCACCGAGACGACACAGAAGCGGAACATGTTCATACACCAGGCAGAAGAATAACACAAACTCAGAGGCCTAATATTCACTCCTCCGCGACAACAGCTGGAAATGTTGGTTTTTTTTTTCTCCTTTTATTCAGCCTGTTAAAGATCAAACAGGCCACCGTCTGGGGTTGAAAAGGTCTGAAGCGCGGAGGATGTTCTGGTGGATCGTATGGGTGGAGGTTAACACAACCCGCCCTCATACTCATCATCCTCCTCATCCTTTGCAGATGCAGGCGCCCCGCCGGCGCCCCCTTGTGGACCAGCGGGGGCCTTCTTCTTTTTTACTCCTCCTCCAGGGACCCTCAGGGAAATGGCCAATTTGGCGTACTGGAAATAAAGAAGAGAGGCTTAAAAACAATCTCTAATTACCACTTCAGAGACGTAACCATTAACTAGATCACATTTTAAAGAGAATTAGTGCCACAATAATGCCAGAAGCAAGCTTATTATCTCGTTAAACACATTTTTACATCACTGGCACTTTTTGGTACTCAGCTACAATAAGTTAGACAAGTTTGTAGAATGATGCAGGGGAAATGTATCAAACTCTCAAACTTCCTCATTTTGCCACATTTTACAGAGATTTTAAGTGTCAGAACAACACAAATTATGGCACAATTTGTGAGGTGAGAGGAAAATGACGCATGGTTTTCAACATTTTTTGACGACAGCACTCAGAAATGTGTGCCGTGCAGTTTTGTTTTTTTAATAAGTCCTCTTTACTTTGATACCCCTAAATACAACCCAGTTGCCTTCTGAAGACACCTGATGTGAAAACAGAGTCCAGTTACGTGTAATTTAGGCCTAATCCACACGTAGCTGGGTTTAAAAAAAACCTAATATCTCCCCTACACTGTTTTTAAAAATAATAACATACATATGGGAGGTTTTTTAGAAAAGTTTTCATCCACACCAAACCGCCACACACATAGGGGGCAGTGTACCACAAAACTAAAACTTCTGTCAGCCAATCAGAATCCTTCAAACTAACCGCGACTTCCTGTTAGGAATGAATCATGGCCTTAATCTCAGTGATAATCCAGCCGTTCTGTGAAGGCCTCAGAGTTTTGTTGGAGAATATCAGTGAACAAACCACAACCCGAAGACCAGGGAACACAGCAGGGAGGGGTCAGCTGTGGAGACGTTACAAGTGGGGGGTTAGGTTTCAAAACAATATTTTAAACCTGGAACGTTTTACTGTTCAAGACAACTGAAAATGGACAAATTGGCACACTGACAAACCAGGGTGGGCAAGTGGAGCCAAGATGCTCATGGTAACTCAGGAGGAGCTACAGAGATTCACTCCTAAAGTGGGACAATCTGTTGAAAAGGCAACTATTGGTTGTTCACTCCATATATATATCTGAGTTTTATACAAGAGTGGCAAGATTGTTGAAGAAAGCCAGAGAAAGTCCCTTTTTGCCACACACCATCGCCCCTGGGTTCAGAGGAGACCAACAGCTGGAGGTTTTGCACAGCCCCGTGAACACAGTGTAATCGGGGTGAAACATGGTGGGGGAAGCATCATGCTGTGGGGATGCTTTTCCTCAGCAGGGACAGGGAAGCTGGTCAGAGTGGAAGGAGAGATGCACAGAGCACCAGGGTGGAGGTTCACCTTCCAGCAGGACAATGACCCTAAGCATATGTTCGAGCTTCTAGGGTTAGTCTATGGGCCAGTTTTACATATCATAACCTGAGAAACAAATATGACTCACCTGACAAGCACTGTTTACCTGCTATTGTTTTTGTATGGCTCCTGAGTATTGCTTTCACAGATTTGATTGATTTTATCTTTGTCCTTATATAATTAACATCTATCTCCACGTTCTTTTTTGCTCATCTCCACAATGGCGTTTCCACAGTTCCTCATCCACTATAACTTCTTGATTTTTCTCTCACTTTTGTTTTTTATAGTCAATGTAATTGTGTTTTCATCCCTCCTTTACTTAACTGGATTGCGTCGTTGTGTCTCTCTAGTGGTTAACTGTCTGTCCTTCCGTTTCTATTCCTGTAAAGCGCATTGTGTTACACATGTCTGTACGAAAAGAAATGTTTGACTGATCCGGCTCTGGCTCTGATGCAGGTTCAGGGAACGGTTTAGATCCAGCCGTGTTTATGTGCTGGAGTGGCCCAGTCAAAGACCAGACCTAAATCTGCTCCTGAATCTGTGGAAAGACTTGAGCAGCAAATCCCACCGATGTCTGAGGAAAGCCTCACGGCGAATGAATGCTTTTGCGGCACCCTGTCCTCGTCATGAGTACTCACGTCGTTGTCCATGTACTTGAGCAAAGGGGAGTTGCACACGCGATAGACCTGCTCCTCATCCTGCTCGTCGAAGCCCTGCAGCAGCGTCTCCATCGCTCCGCAGTCTTCACTTCCGCTGTAGCCGGGCAGACTGGAGGAGAAACCCAAAACGTTTTATACCATCTTCCCCTCGGTTCAGGAGGCGGCAGGGGACCCATAAACGCAAAGAACGGCGGGCTGAGAGTGTTTCCGTACCTGTAGCTTTCACGGACACATTTATCGGCTGCCACGTAGTCGGCTCGGTGGAGATGGACCAGGACCTGGGCTGTTGTTTTCTAGGCGGTCAGAAGAGACGTTCAGTAAATAATACCTCCGGTCTGCCTCATCATCAGGCCGACCTGAAGTCAGTGTTAGTCACACAAACCTGAGTTTGCTTTTATTATTTCGCGTTAAACTGAGTTCCTCCGCGTTTACGATAAATGCAAAGCAGACGGTGGATGGTTGGTAGGAAGGAATGAAGGACAGAGACAGCTGGGTGGCTAAAGGGACGACAGCATGACTAGAGGGAGGGGAAAAGATCACGGACCACAGAGGGAGGACATGATTGCTGGAGGGACAAAATGACAGACGACAGGATAAATGGAGGGAGAAAAGGATGGATTGATAAATAGACAGACGGCTAGAGGTACGTCAGGACAGATGGAAAGATGAATAGATAGATGAAACGACAGACGGATGAAAGAACTGGAGAATGGATGAGTGGATGGATGAGGAAACAAAAAGAAAAATGGAATGGCTAAACAGATAAGCAGATGGGATGGTCAACAGGATGGATGGATTAACCAAACTATGGATGGACTGATGGGCTATGGATGAAAGCAGGTTGGATGAAGATGGACGGAGTGGATGGATTAACAGATAAATGGATGGTGGAGTGTCTATAATCATAAACTCCAGGCCGGACGTCATAACAGAAAAATGCGTCATGACGCATAAAGCAAGTGGCTTGAAGAAACTCTTCATGTGGATAATCAGACAGCGAATAAAACCTAGGAATACAAATATTGAGCTTCAGCCCGTTTTTCATTTACATTCTATCCTTGAGAGGGAAAATAGTCCCAAATCCAGACGTTTCCAGACGGTGTAGGAGCGTATATTAAACGCTGCCTGGCTGAGGCAGAGGTCAGCGCTCATTAACTTGTTTCTGTTCTAACAGATAAATAGAACTAAAAATCAACCAGCAACAGTTCTTATTGCCTTCCAGAACACATCAGGTTATATTCAGAACCAGAAGCCCTAGTTGACCCACCTTAAAACACATGGGAAAGTTCTCGATCTCTTTGTACATGTTCTTCTCTTTCTGCAGGGCGACTGCAGCATCGTCCAGCCTGTTCAGGGAGAGGAAACAAAACAGCCGCTAACTCAAAATCCTAGTTTTTAAGTCTATTAGGGGAAGACTAAAAACTAAGGAACCAGGATTTCTTTCACCTTTTTAACCTGACCAGGAGTCTGGAGGCTTTGCCCAGCAGCTCCACTGCCTGACGCAGACGGTCCTCATTCTGCAAAAATAACAGAAAGAGAGAGGTTATTAAACACCAGGAAAATAACCAAAACCTTAGTTATTCAGCTTCTAGTGAAATTCTCACCTCAAATACTCCTGCCGCCTTCTGATACAGGTCAACAGCTTTCTCTAGATTTATGGGCTCTATAAGTCTGACCAGGAAAAAACAGGCTTTAGTTCAGAGGAAAACCTGCTGTGTGCTCCATTTATTTTCATGACTAGAAGCTGATGCTTTGCAAAGGTCTTCATAGCGCTTACGTTTTCTCATTTGGAGATATTACAACCACAAACTTCACTGCATTTCGAAGGGATTTTATGTGATACACAAACACGAAGTGGTGCAAAATTGTGAAACGGATGTAAAGGGATACATTGTTTTCAAAATACTCTACATTCTAGAAAATCTGAAAATTTAACCAATCCAGTGTTTTTATTTATTTTCATTCAGTCACCTTAACATTAATAACCCCTAAAAGAAAATCGGATGCAACCAAATGCCTTCTGATTAGGGCTGGGTATCATCTAGGATGAGCCGATTCGATACGATTCTCGATATAGCTCACCTTGATTTGATTTGACTCCAATATCGATATTTATTACTTTCAAATGCTCAAAGTCATTCAATCAACAAAACCATCCAAATATTATATTTATGTTCAATTTATTGAACACTGATATATTAACAGGAAAACAAAGTGCATTTGGTTCAATGCATTTAATGTATCACAGAAACCAAAAACGTGCCCAAACGTCTGATTTTAGGGATGAAGGTTAGGCTGTAATAGCGCCCCCTAGGGATTGGGAGGTATATCGATATTGAAAGCCAGAATATCAGTTTTAAATCATTTTTAAAAAAATCGATATTAATCTTTGTATCGATTTGTATGCACAGCTCTACTTCTGATGTCACCTAGTTAGAAAGAATTGACCCCAGGACATGTTAGGATAACATAAAATGATATTCTAGTCTCTGAATGTGTCAAGGTCCACGTTCAAAACATCATTAGAGAATGAATGATTATGGTCAAATAAGACCAAAATTAGATTTTTTTTTTTTATGAAACGGAAAAAGTTTTGTATGGCAGATAACTAATGCTGCAAATGAGCTGAAATTATTGTATTAAGAACAAAAAAAGTTTTCTTTCAACCTGCTGACTGACAGTGTGACAGCACTCTAGGCTCCATTCACTCTGTCACTTACCCTGGAATCTCGTTAAAAGAGCTTTAAATTGTGAGGACGGCAGATTTTGAAACTTAAAACCAGCAACTGGCTTTATCTTATGAAAATCCCACTAAATCGCATTGGGGCCGTCGTCCTGCCTCTATTACATAAGATAATATAGACTTTATTGATCTCACAGTGGAGAAATTCACGTGTCACGTCGGCTCAATAATCAAAACAAGGTGCCAAAAGGAGGAAAAGGTGCATGAGGTATATACAGTGCGTCCACATAGATGCAGTGGATCGAGAAAAAAAAAATAATAAAGCAGAGATTTAAGATGACTTATATACATATGGATTTGACGTTGTACATTAAAGTGGTCCCAGGTAAGGAACAACAGTGAGGTAGGGAGATAACTATAACAGCTGAAGTCTCTTATTTAACAGGAATATTGCACAGGTTATTAAATAGTAATTGCACAAGTTATTGCAGTTATAGTGCAGCATTGTAAAGTCTGATAGCAGCAGGGAGGAATGACCTGCGGTAGCGCTCCTTTTTACAGACAGGGTGTCTAAGTCTGTCACCAAAGGAGCTGCTCTGTTCCTCTACAGTCTGGTGCAGGGGGTGGAAGGTGTTGTCCATGATGGATGTGAGCTTGGACAACACCCAAGTGGATTTGCCATTTTATTCAGGTTATTCTTGGACCAGCATAATATCGAAAAGTTGCAGGTCATCGGCCATTGAAGACTCAGGTTTGACATCCCTGCATTAAAGGTTGTGGTTGTAATGCAACAAACCATGACAACAGGTAAGTATAGCTTTTAAGCATGAGTGTGCCAGACGTTGTCACTTAACGATGGTCAGTTCACTCTGATGCTTCTCTAAGGAGAGAATAAAGTTTGTTTTACTTCCCAGCGCGGTCCAGGGCCATGGCAGCCGTGTCAGGGGTCCCATTCTCCATGTACATCATGCAGGCTTTCTCTATGTACTGGATGGCCTCTGGCATTTTCTTTTGCTCCTGTTGCCACAACACAGGTTAAAATCCGCGTCGCAGAAATACCCCCCCCCCCCCTCCCTGAGGATTATGCAACATCCACTCACCTTCAGCATCATCCCCGCCTGCTCAATAGCCCTGAGGAAGAGGAGGACAGTAAGTTTCATGTTTGCAGCTGGACACAAATCAGCTTCGGAAAGATGATACTTACTTCGCAGCATGAAAGAGTCTGAAGAGGAAGTTAAGGAAAACACAACAGGAATGCATCAACGAATGTCACAAGTTGTGTACAGAATGTGATGCTTAATTAGACCCGTGACTGATGTTTGAATCCATTTGATTAGAATAAAAGTATCATCAATAAAAGAAGGAATGCACACATTAATACACAGGATTTAAAGCCCCTGGTGTTGGTTTTTAGTGAAAAATTAACAAAGAAAGCTACGGTCTCTTGTTTCTTTATCATTAGAGTTTTCGACTCTCGAGCAAAATTACTTAAATCTTTCTGAAGGCCTTCACTACTTTTCTGTTCAGACCCAGAGTTTATTCAGAAAAATATACTGCATAGTCATGACTTGAATCTAATAGAGAGTCTGTAGAATATGCCAAAGATTAGGGTGATGGCAAGGAGGCCTTCCAACCTCAAAGACCTTGGAGCTCATCACCAGAGACAGACCGTCACAAAATGTCTTTGTAATGCTCGTTAAAACGAAGTAGTTTACAAACAAAACCTTGCAAACAGACCCACTTAAGGAGCAGATTTTCAAACCCATGGACATCTCTTTTTGGGCACTAGGTGTCTTAAATTGACAGTAAACTGACTGTTAACCGCGTTGAGAGGCAGAGATTCTGCAAAGGACACACAATATTTTCATTATATTAGAAATATGGCTGGACGATATAGAAAAAAAAAACATATCTATAAAATAGAAATCATAGTGTATCAATATCGATAATTATCAACAAATTCAAAACATATGTTTTAAGTGAAGCCCTGGCCATTTTATGCTGTTGCTTAGCAACCTGTTTTTAGATACAGAACGCTGAATTAAAACTCAACCCTTTATTCAATCAACTTTTTACCAAAGTAACAAGTTTTTAAAAAAGAAAGTGTGCTCTTTGAACTCTTTGAAGGGGGCGGAGCTTGGTGACAGAGCGTTCCTGCGTCTGTGTTTGTGATTGGTTGGAAGGATGTAACTTCTGTAGTATTAACCTATATGACTAGAATGCATAAGGAAGGAAAACTTTTATTCTATTGAACTTTTTATTGACCCCTATTTTCCATCATCGATATACGTCTATGGATCGATATATATTCAATGGTTATTGAATTACCGTCCAGCCCTAATTAGAAAGAATAAAACATAAGCGATGCTCTCATGACACCTGCGGTGCAACACACTCAGTCTTACAGGTTGTCAACATCATCAGTTGATTATTATAAGAGGATTCTCACAACAACAATTAATCTCCATAATAACAATAAACATGGTGGTCGTCCATCCCCGCTGCTCAGCTGTACGCACACACTATGCTGCTGAGGTCGGTGCCAAACAAGTTATCCCCGCCAGAATATGTATCCCCTGCTGCGTCAGGAGCGCATTCAGCTGGAAGAATGAATACAGTCAACTCCGCCTCATTTTCAACCTATTAGGAGTGGAAATGAAGATGTTTTACTTCTCTTAATGAAATATAGCAATGGTGTCGTTACATAATCGTTCAGTTAGTGGGTTAAAACTGAAAATGTAACACTTGTTAGTGCTATCGTAAGGGATTGCTATGTCGGTTAAAAAACTCAATATAACACGTTCTGAGAAAGTAAACGGCTCTGTGGTCATTTCCAGATGTGTCACCAAAATATTAGCTTTATGTTATTAGATTGTCGCGTCTGTCAGCTGAAACCAAAAATCACCTCCCTGAGTCCATCACAGCCGTCTGCTTGTTCGTCTTTTTTCCTTTTTCTTTTTTGATAGCTAGACCCGCATGAATGGATCGTACAAAGCGTATTTCACATGTGATTAAATGAACACTGAATAAAAGGTACAGACAAAATGATCAGGTCTAATAAGATTTTAATTAAATCAAGAACCATATAGAGATATTAACCATATTAAGAAAATGAGATATGTCGCTTTTAAATATAGAACAATATGATAAATTACAATTATTTTTCTCACTACTGAGTTCTACTGTTCTCCAGTTTAGCATTGCTTGTCGCCATTTCAGCTTTTAACTTTTTGTTCTCTCTCTTTTTTTCTTCATAGTAGGTACACCTGGTCTGGCGTTCTGTTAGCTGTGACATCATCCAGGGAAGACAGATCACCACTATTACCATCTAATGTAGAACAGATTACTAGATCAATGTGTGCTTCTGTGCTTTTTTGTCTGTCTTGTTGTGTCTCTGCTCTGTCTTCTGTAACCCCAGTCGGTCGAGGCAGATGACCGTTCATACTGAGCCCGGTTCTGCCGGAGGTTTTCCTTCCCGTTAATGGGGAGTTTTTCTTTCCACTGTCGCTTCATGCTTGCTCAGTATGAGGGATTGCTGCAAAGCCATGGACAATGCAGACGGCTCTCCCTGTGGCTCTACGCTTCTTCAGGAAAGAATGCTGCTTGTCGGGACTTTGATGCAATATACAGGTTCCCTTATATAGGAAATTTTTGACCAATCTGTATAATCTGATTGAATTTGACTTTGTAAAGTGCCTTGAGATGACATGTTTCATGAATTGGCGCTATATAAATAAAATTGAATTGAATATGAGGAGTTTTAGAAAAGAATCCATTTAATTTTATTAGAATGTGATGTTTAAAAATATTTAGACTTCACAACGCTGGAGGTTAAAGGTTTAATTGATTTCAAGCACTCTCCCGACGCAGGGGATACAAATTCTGGACTAAGAACGAGCGAGAAGGCAGCCAGACCTTGACAGACAGAAACGGGTCGCGGTTTGAAACTAGAAAAGGGTGTCCGCAGTGCCGCCGAGCCAAGGATACGTCTTGTTTTCTGTGTGGTACTCCGCCTCCTTCAGGTAGGCGTCCTTGGCTTGCTCGAACTGCTTTGCGTTCTTGAAGCACACGGCTGCAAACAGGAGATTAACAGACAGCGTTTCCTTATTAACCCCGACAAAAAATCCACGGTTCTGTCCGCGTCCAGACGCGGTTCTGCCCTCACCTGCCTTGGCGTACTCTGACGCCGCGCTGTCATAGTCGGGTTTCCACTTCGTCAGACTCGTCTTCAGGCTACAAAACCGAAACCACCAGTTAATAGCAGGAAATCGTGATCAACATGCGTTTACACAGAGAAACAACAGCCCGTTAAACGTGTGTCAACGTCGCAGCATTCGGTGAGGATGGTTTGCGGTGGCCTTCCAGCAGCTAGCTGCACCGACACCGTTAAAAAATAAATGGCGTTTCCGCCGCTTCTCACCATTTCTCCGCCTTAGCGATGTGTTCGTGGGCTTCGTTTATCTTCTGAGCTGCCATCCCGTTGGCGAGTCGGCGCCGTTAAACAGTCCCGGTACCGACGATAACCTGTGAATGTTGCTCCCGTCTGTGTTTGGATTAACAGGAACTCCTCCTCGGCCGCAGCGTCACTTCGATGGCGCAGCCTACGGGTGCCGCGGAGGACACGAGAGACATCAAATGCCATATACTTTTATGTTATGTACTAAATCTGTCAAGTACTGAGAAAGTCATGTGCTGAAATATTTTGCATGTTATTCATTCATTTATATATATAAATAACATTTATATATATATATATATATATATATATATATATATATATATATATATATATATATATATATATATATATATTATATATATAATTACATATATATACATATATATACATATAATTCAATTCAATTTTATTTATATAGCGCCAATTCATGAAACATGTCATCTCGAGGCACTTTACAATGTCCAAATCAATCATATTATGCAGATTGGTCAAAAATGTCCTATATAAGGGAACCAGTTGATTGCTTCAAAGTCCCGACAAGCAGCATTCACTCCTGGAGAAGCGTAGGGCTACAGGGAGAGTCGTCTGCATTGTCCATGGCTTTGCAGCAATCCTTCATACTGAGCAAGCATGAAGCGACAGTGGGAAGAAAAACTCCCCATTAACGGGAAGGAAAACCTCCGGCAGAACCGGGCTCAGTACGAACGGTCCTCTGCCTCGACCGACTGGGGGTTACAGAAGACAGAGCAGAGACACAATAAGACAGACAAACAAGCACAGAAGCAAATCTGTTCTACATCAGATGGTAATAGCAGGTGAGCTGTCTTCCCTGGATGATGTCTCAGATAACAGAACGCCAGACCAGATGTACCTACTATGAAGAAAAAAAAGAGAGAGAACAAAAAGTTATAAGCAGAAATTATGACAAGCAATGCATAATTGAAGAACAGTAGAACTCGATAGAGTGAGAAAAATAGATCCTGATGTCCTCCAGTAGTCTAAGCCCATAGAAGCACATCCCCATAGGTAGGTCAGGGCAACATAAGCCACTCTAGTTATAAGCTTTGTCAAAAAGGAAAGTTTTAAGATTAGTCTTAAAAGTAGACAGGGTGTCTGCCTCACAGACCAAAACTGGGAGTTGGTTCCACAGGAGAGGAGCCTGATAGCTAAAGGATCTGCCTCCCATTCTACTTTTAGAGACTCTAGGAACCACCAGCAGACCTGCAGTCTGAGAGCGAAGTGCTCTGTTAGGAACATACGGGGTAATCAGAGCTCTGATATATGATGGAGCTTGATTATTAAGGGCTTTATACGTTAGAAGAAGAATTTTACATTCTATTCTTGATTTAACAGGAAGCCAATGAAGGGAAGCTAAAATTGGAGAAATATGATCCCTCTTGTTGATTTTCATCAGAACTCTTGCTGCAGCATTTTGGATCAGCTGAAGACTTTGAACTGCATTTTGTGGACTTCCTGATAGTAAAGAATTACAATAGTCCAGCCTTGAAGTAACAAATGCATGGACTAGTTTTTCAGCATCACCCCTGGACAGAATGTTTCTAATTTTGGCAATATTCCGGAGGTAAAAAAAGGAAACTCTGGAAACCTGTTTAATATGGGATTTAAATGACATGTCTTGGTCAAAAATAACACCAAGATTTTTTTTACTTTATTACCAGAGGCCAAGTTAATGCCACCCAGATTAAGTGATTGATTAAGAACTTTATTTTTTGAGGACTCTGGTCCAAATATTACAACTTCTGTCTTGTCAGAATTTAAATGCAGAAAATTTAGTCATCCAGCTTTTGATGTCATTAAGACATGCCTGTAGTTGAAGTAATTGATTGGATTCATCAGGATTTATGGACAAATACAACTGAGTGTCATCAGCATAACAGTGGAAATTAATCCCATGCTGTCTGATAATTTTGCCAATCGGAAGCATATATATAGTAAAGAGAATTGGTCCAAGGACTGAACCCTGTGGTATTCCACAGGTGACCCTAGAGTTTGAAGAAGATTTATTATTAACATGAACAAACTGGAATCTGTCCGACAGATAAGATTTAAACCAGCCTAATGCTTTCCCCTTAATCCCTACAGTATGCTCAAATCTTTGTAGGAGAATATTGTGATCAACTGTATCAAATGCAGCACTGAGATCTAACAGGACAAGTACAGACACAAGTCCATTATCTGAGGCCATGAGAATATCATTAGTGACCTTCACCAGAGCTGTTTCAGTGCTATGATGAGCTCTGAAACCTGACTGAAACTCCTCAAGTAGGTCATTACTTTGTAAATGTTCACATAGTTGATTAGCAACTACTTTCTCAAGAATTTTAAATAGGAAAAGAAGATTAGATATAGGTCTGTAGTTTACTAAGATCAAGAGAAGGTTTCTTAAGTAAAGGTTTAATAACAGCTACTTTAAAAGCCTGTGGTACATATCCATTTACTAAGGATAGATTAACCATGTCCAAAATAGGGCCACTGATCAATGGGAATATCTCCTTAAACAACAATGTAAACAATACATATATATATATATATATATATATATATATATATATATATATATATATATATATACACACACACACATATATACGGACTGGACAGAATATATATATATATATATAAATAACATGCAAAATATTTCAGCACATCATTTCCTAGTACTTGATAGTGTTAGTACATCCACTGACTGTAAAATTACCTGTGAAACGTTTTCACACAGCCAGGAAACTGTTGGTTGTTGCAACCAAATCCTATGGGATTCTGTGAGAGTAGGGAGTAGCAAGATGGCGGCCAGTGACTTCACAATCCAGTGAATAAATAGAGATCAGTGGTTGTGATGCGTTTTTTTTTCTTTTGCTTGCTGGGACCAGTGGCGGTTCTAGACCAAATTTACTGGGGGGGGAATCATTTTTTTTCCATAGGGGCACAAAAGAATGAAACAATAAAACAGCAATATTTAATGGGTTCACTGTGCAATAATCCTGTACACTGCAATAACGATTTGTTATCTTGATATTATTTTTCCCCCATCCACTGTATATATCTGGATGTACCATATATACTTTTCCTCCTTTGTGCACCTTCTGTTGCTTATAAGAGCCGATGTCACAAGTAAGTCTCTCCATTGTGAGATCAATAAAGTTCTATTTTCTCTTAATATTAAGTGAGCCACTTGTGGCTCCAGAACTGCAGGTTTCAGAAACCCTGATCTAGAATACCGTGATCCCTGCTCAATACGGATGAAGCTAAATTAAATCCTAGTTAGAGTGAAACTGTATCGGTAAAAAAATAAAATTGGCCAAAGTAACCAATCAGTTATGGTTTCTTTGCCAGTGATTATAATCGTACTACGTGTATTTAATGTTATGTCTTTAGTACAGGACCATTTCTGCAGGGTGCCCTGTCTAGAACTGCCCCTGAGGAACACACATGAATAAGAAATCTATTTTTCTAATGATCAGTTATTATTTATACATACAGATTTATATTTTTCGTAAAATGAGCTAAATTTATCCAAACAGATCCCTGAGAGAGAATTCCCTGAATCCCTGAGAATTTAGAGAGGCCAATTAACCTTACAGTCATGTTTTTGGACTGTGGGTGGAAGCCGGAGTACCCGGAGAAAATCCATGCATGCACAGGGAGAACATGCAAACTCCAAGCAAAATGACCCAAGGTTGGAATTTGAACCCAGATGCTCTTGCTGCAAGGCGAAGCCACTGTGCAGCCCATGCAGGAACATACTCTGATAATAAAAATATATGTTTACTGTTTATTATTCCAGTCCTTAAATATTGTTTTCTTTCCAAGCAGTTTTCGTTGTTCTGTGTTTGATCTGTCGAGGCAGATGACCGTTCACACTGATCCTGGTTCTGCTGGAGGTTTTCCTCCCTGTTAAAGGGGAGTTTTCCTCTCCACTGTCGCTTCATGCATGCTCAGTATGCAAAGCCATTGACAATGCAGACGACTGTCCACTGTGGCTGTACGCTCTTTAAAGACATTATGTTATCTGCTGGGTTTTCTTAGAGAGGAAACCTTTTGACCAATCTGTCTGGATGATTTGATTCAGTGTGACTTTGTAAAGTGCCTTGAGATGACGTGTGTTGTGAATTGGTGCCATGTAAATAAAATTCAATTGAACTGAACATGCAAACTTCAAGCAGAGACACTCCAGCTCCAGGGCGTAATTTGAATCCAGGACTCTCTTGCTGCAAGGCAAGACCACTGTGCAGGCCTTGCAGGAACATCATCTGATAATTAAAAAAACATATTTACTTTTTATTCTTCCAGTCCTTAAATGTTGTTTTCTTTCCAATATATTTTCGTTGTTCTGTATTTGATTCGTTAGTGTTTTACGCTTTAAACGCAAATATTTGGACAGAGCGAGTCAGGGAAACGGAAGTGACGCAATGACATCCACGGTCTCTAATGGCTGAACAACAACAACTAACAGCGGGCGACAAACTTTCCGTAACTTCCCCGGACAAGAAAGAAAGTTGGAAGTAACACATTGTCTCGGCAGTGTTTCCGCTTAGCTCTGCTTCATAAGCTATTTCGGCTGTCATAAATGTGGAGTTACTGATGGATCCGCGATATGACATTCCGCGGAGGGCCGCCGCCGGTGGCAGCGGAAGCTCCGCGAACTCTTCCCCCGCTCTGGGGGCTCAGTCCCGCCGCAGGAAGATGCCTCCCCGACCCGCTGACTTCAAACTCCAGATAATAATTATTGGCTCCCGTGGAGTTGGTAAAACCAGCCTCATGGAGAGGTTCACCGACGACACTTTCTGCGAGTCGTGCAAATCGACCGTAGGTGAGCACAGGGACCTGTTTTGTCTACTTTTTATTCGGGCAGCTTCGGTTGTTATTTTTAAAGGAAAAATGGGACCCGACTACTTCCCGAAATCCCGTTAAAACTGATGGGAAACAAGTGACGCGGGTTTTACCGGGGGGGAGCTAATTCATGCTAACTCGCCCCTGTGGTTTAAGACGCCAAAACAACGAAGTTCGTACTTTGTTATAGACTGTATTCACCATTAGTATGTTTTTAGTGTTAAAATTATATCACGTTCAGGTAATAATTGCTATTTTAAAATAACAAAATAAGGATGAATTAATAAGATAGTCTTTAGGAGAGCATAGTGTGGAACAGCTAAACAATTACCCATTTTCCTCCATATTAATTTTGAATATTTCCTTGCAAATTTGTTAATAAGGTGAACAGAATGCTGCCCGTGCTTGTGTATTTAAACATAAAAGCATCTATTTATTGTTGTTGTGATCCTGTAAACAGTCCTGTGACCTGGACCCCGGCCAGCCATAATGTCCAGTCCCAAAATAGAGCCACACAAGCAGCTGCCCTGGGCTGAGAGCTCCATGTTGTGCCATCGCAGTCCTGTGACCCAGCAAAGGCTCACCCGTCTTATGTTCCTTTTGTCAGAGGCCACCTGTGGAAATGTTCTGTAATATTCCTACGCTGATCTTTACATAAATGCTATAATGGAAGCCTGGAAATACTGCGCTCCCGTTTATTGATTCCTATCCATCATCAAAATGCAACAAGTAGAATCTCTGTGAGTGCTTACAGCTAAAGTTTCCAACCTCTTTGCATTGCAGTCACAGACTTCCCTGTGTTTCATAGGGATTTAACGTGGTGTACTAACTCAGCATAGTGCATAGTTGGGAAGTTCGAGGAAAACGATGCACGGTTTTCCAAATAAAAATTAAAAGGTGTCTTTTGGGGCATATCTGCGCAAGCGTTGCACCTCTAGAGGCTGAATTTTAAGGCTCGTTTTAACACGTTGCTGTGCTTTGATCCGACTCCTTCATTTGGAGCTGTAGATGTTTATTTAGGGTAGGTGTCCTGCAGGTGGGGAAATCTCCGCCCCAGCCTTTAGTCGTTTGCAGCCTCTATCAGGGTCAGGGGTTGTCCGGCGTTTCGCTCGATCTCTGCTCCAATCAACGCCGACGAGCTTTACTGTCCCAGCTAAAGAAAAGCACCACGATGGATCCTCCACCACGTTTCACCTTCAGGCTGGTGTGATATGAAGCTTTAGATGAATTTGCACACAGTGCCTTTGAAGGTAATTTAATAAAGTTAAATTTTGCTCTCAGAGCGGCTTCTTGCAAATTTTTCCTTCATGGCATAGACAAAAATGGGTCTACTTATGCGTTCTTTTCAAACATTGCCTTCTTTATGCCGTTTCATAAAGTCCAGAGTCACGGAGTGCACCACCCTGTCAGAATTTCCTACCTGAGCTTCGAATCTCTGCTGCTCCTCTAGAGTCACCTCTTGGTTGCTGCTCTGAAAACTCCTCTCCTTGTCGAGGCCTCTCCGTCGAGGTGGCGTTGCAGTTGTGTCGCTCTCTTTCCATTTCTGAGCAATGGATTAAAATAAGTTTCCAACGCTTGAAATATATTTCAGTGACCCAGGCCTGCTTTGAACCTTTCCTGTCTGGTGTGTCCTTGGGCCTTCGTGACGCTTTTTGATCACTAAATTTCTCTAGCAAATCTCTGAGGCCTCCTTGGAGCAGCTGGGTTTATGCTGAGTTAAAATTACACACAGGCTATATTTACTAATTAGGGGAATTTCTGACACTTTTCAGAAATGTATATATAAAAGAAAACATGCGCTGTTTTCCCTCCACTATATAATCAAGCCCTGCTATGTGTTACTCTACCCCATAAATTCCCAATTAAAAAACATTGAGGTCTGCCGTTGCAATGCAACAAATGTGACAAAACTTTTTCCATCATAGGCAACTTTTAATTCAGATTTTAAACCAATCGAATTTGTAAAAAAAAAAAAGTTATTTTGGTAAGATTTAGTTTCCCTCTGGGATAAATAAAGTATTTTTGAATAGAACTGATTGTGTTTTGCCTGTATTCACTGTATTGTATTCCTCTTTGCAGGCGTTGACTTCAAAATCAAGACAGTTGAGTTAAGAGGGAAGAAGATCAGACTACAGATATGGTGAGTGGTAACTGGGCTCAGATGCTGACCCTCAACGCTAGCCTTTCGCTCGGAGCGTTGTGTTTTTTTTGTTTTGTTAGGTGCATCCGTGTCCTGTTTACCCGCAGACCGCAGTAACCAGACTACTGCTGCCCAAGGAGGTGACTCGAACTCGTGGAGATGGGTTTATTTGGTCCGTTCTTGAATTGAAAGCAGCGTTGCCAGATCTTGCTATGAACCCACTCAATGAAAACAAGCCCACCAGGCAACCCACCACGTTTTTAAACAGTATAAATGTATGGCTATATTATGGCACTATATATAACACTTTCACCATAAAGATTTTTAATAACTCAAATTATTATTATTATTATGAATCACTTATAATTTAAAACTCCAGTCAAAAGAAAAGTATTTTTTTGGCTCATTTCTTTTTTTTGGGCCAGTCAGACCCATAAACCCATGTTTGTTGGCCTCATAGAGGAGAGATTTGCTGTTGTTGTGCTTCGCAGTAAAAGAATGCTGAATTAAACGGCATGGTGAGCACCGATCCCCCATCTGAATAACATATAACGTATTTTTATATATATTTTTTCTAACCAGGAAACAGGGGGCTTGGAGGGGACAAACTACCTACCACTCGTGTTTTGCTTTATTGTCGGGAGCTGGCAGATAATAAAGGGGTTTCACTCGGCAAGAAAGCCACATCCAAATAAGCAACTTCACGGTCGAAAACAAGCCCAGCAATCGGCAACTCACGAGATTTTTCAAGCTACTTTAGAGAAGAACGAGCCTAAACTCACTTATAATAAGCAGACTTGGCAACACTGATTGAAAGCAATATGTTACGAAGGTAGTGTGAGTTTTAACGCATTGTTTTCATGCATTTTAAAAACGATACATTTGGATATAAATTACACTTCACGGAGTTAAACTTCAAAGTTTGAAGAACATACTCGTCTTTGATTTTAGTCATTAAAAGCATTGTTTTTTTAAAGTTGGTCTCTCTCTTTTACCCTAGCACAGGTTTAGGATCGGTTAGCATTTCTCCTGCTAAAGGAAATGCGCTTAGAGCTGCAAAATCTACACGAGTCTCCGAAAAAAAAGAACCCTTATTAAGTTTTGAATATCTCCAACATAATTTTTATGGTTAAACGGAAGAAGCTTGTTCTTCTAGGTTTAGAACAACCAACAAGTTTTTCCTAAATGGAATAAAGCGCCTTCTTCGTGGTTTGAAGACTGAAAATGCAGTTTCTTTCACCAACACTGAGGTTTTTTTTTTTTGCTCAAATTGCTGCAAAGTGGCGCTGACCCGTATAAGCCTGTGAGACAGGTTTGTGTTGTGGTGCAGAAAACGTGTAAGCAGCGTATTTCTGTGGGATCGTTTCTCCGCAGAAGACGCCTGGACTTGATATATGACCTCTGCAGGTGTGTGTGTCAAAGTTTTACCACAATCCGCCCTTTTGAACGTCTCTCTGCTAAAATGACACCCATTGATGGCTAAGGCAGAGAGACTGAGGGACCAAGGGAGGCTGAGTTATCAAAGATCGGTGTTTTACTTTAAATAATTCTCAAAGTCTCAAACGATTTACCGTTTCAGGAATAGTGGCTAAGGCTGGACGATATAGAAAAAAAGCATGTCGATAAAATAGAAATCATATTGATCGATATCGATAATTATCAACTAATTAAAACATGTATTTTAAGAGCAGCCCTGACCATTTTATGCTGTTGCTTAGCGACCTATTTTTAGATAAACAACACACAAACACTGAATTCAAACTCAACCCTTTATTAAACCAACTTTTTACCAAAAAAAAAAAGATCACGTGCTCTCTGAACTCTTTGAAGGGGCGGAGCCTGGGGGGCGGAGCGTTCCTGGGTCTGCGTTTGTGATTGGGTGGGAGGATGTAGTGACTGTAATATTAACCTACATGATTGGCTAGAATGCAAGAAGGAAGGAAAACTGTTCTTCTATCGAACTTTTTATTGACCCTTTTTTCTATCATCGATATACGTCTATCGATCGATCTATATTGTTATTGAATTATCGTCCAGCCCTGTTAGTGGCAGTAACAAAAATGCTCCAGCATCTCTACAACTATCAAAATGTCGGCTGTTCTTTGCGTTCACTGTGTCAGTGTGCTTCGCTTCAAAGTGGGAACTCCAGCGCTCGCATCACCAACACATTTGTCCTGCAGACTAACCCCCCCCCCCCCCCCTCCTCTCATTAACATCACTCCTCTGCTGCTCCCCATGCTGCTCTGGACGGTTGTCGCCCAGTGTCTGTGTGTGTGTCTGTGTGTGTTTGTGGTCTTTTCTGGCGTTGAAAAGCTCTCATCAAGCTCCACCTCAGGTGTGTCCAGTCTGTCCTAACCCTGCCATTGTGCTGCTGTCTCTGTCCACTCTCCTGCTCATAAGCCCGCCTGTGACTCACTGGGGGACGGAGGGAGAAACTAGCTGGCCGAAGGTACAGTATCACCGCACTGTTCTGGTGTCGCTCACACTGCTTGTCGTGCTTCTGATTTCCACTCCGCATCACTAAATCCACCATAAAACGCGACATTCTTCCGTTCTAGGCTTGTTTGTTTCTTCCTCCTTCTTTCTAATCTTTAAATAAAATCTGTGGAGTGCAGATTTAGCTCAGACGTCCGTCAGCCATAGCATCACCATCACTAAGATGTGAAGTAATACATTTTATCTTTGCTGACACACACACACACACACACGACAGCGGGGGGGAAGTTGTTGCGCTGGAAGCTGAAAAACTGACCACAGTTTCAGCTCTTCGCTCTACTTCTCATGTTGTTTTACCTCCTGCTGAACTTATTGCTTGAAGGAAAGTCTCTTATTTATAGTGGCTGCCTTCAGCAATGTCTAAAGTGTAGCAAGGGTTTCGTTATTCTCAATGAATTGGTTGTGATGTTATGGCTCCCAGCTGTCATTAATGCCAGAGAAAAAGAACAAATTATTGAAAATATCACACAAATAAAAAAACAAAACAAGTTTCCATTTGTGATTTCTCTTTAGATTTTGCTTTTAGATGGTTAATACAATGCAAAGCTGTTAAATTTAAAGCTGATACTTTCTTAATCAACGAGATATTTCTGATTGTGTCTAAAATGATTGCTCAGTAATCTGGGTGTGATCTCTTTGGTGCAGGGACACTGCTGGCCAGGAGAGGTTTAACAGCATCACATCAGCCTACTACAGAGGAGCCAAGGGAATAGTGCTGGTTTATGATATCACTAAACAGGAGACCTTTGAAGACCTTCCTAAATGGATGAAAATGATAGACAAGGTAAAAAAAACAACCATCATTTATGACTTTGTGGTCATTTCTGGAGCTCCTTGTACCAAAGCATCTCTTTTTAACACGCGGTCGCGTTCCCACCATAAGCTCCCATGGATTTTCTATCGCAGGCAAACAACCAATCAGCTCTTAAAGCTGCAGTAGGAAGCTCTTAGAAAAATGTTTAAAAAAAACAACACATTTTTACAGACGTTACCTACTGAAGCTTTGACTGTAAAAATTGAAGGGGAAAAAAACCCACATGGTTTACATTTTTACAAATGAAAATCTGAGACGTTTGATGTGCCTTTGTGGCCCCTTCACTCTAATGCCCCTAAATAAAACCCATTGCCACTAAATGCCTTAAGAGGTCTCCAAATTAATAAATAAAGTCCATGTTTGTGTGATTTGATGTGAGTATAGCTCCAGCTGTTCTGTGCAGGTTTGTTGCAGGACATTAGAGAACAAAAGGCATCATGGGGAGAGAGAGAGGGTGGAGGTTACACAATACCTTTACACACTGTTGTAGCAATCCAGGAGTGCGTAATAGTATGCTGTGTTCAAGAGGGCGTGCTTGTTTTCCACGAGAGCAATTCTGTTTTCTAGTAAACGCTTCAGGAGTGTGTGTGTGTGTGTGTGTGTGTGTGTGGGGGGGGTTCTCCAGCTGCTCTATCAGAAATTACAACAAAATGAACATTATAGCTCATGACGCTGTAGATTTGTGAAGAGCCATGCTGTTCTGTCAGCAGGTACACTCCTGATGTAATCTCATGCTTTCTCCGCTTTGCTCTTTGTGACATGGCAGTACGCCTCAGAGGAAGCCGAGCTTCTGCTGGTTGGGAACAAGCTGGACTGTGAGAGCGATCGCATCATCTCAAGGCAACAGGGAGAGAGGGTGGGTTCCCACGCTCAGACCGTCACCATTTAATCTAGAATCAAAACCTTTATTTGGCTTTAGCTGGCGGATGGATCATCCCTTGACCTGCTTTACACACCTGTAATGCTGACATCATCAGCATTACACATCTGCAGACTGGATTTCCTCACTTGTGTGACAGTGTCTGTATTTTCCTCTCATCCCCCAGTTTGCCTCTCGAATAAGTGGGATGCGCTTCTGCGAAGCCAGTGCCAAGGATAATTTTAATGTGGACGAGATTTTCCTTAAGCTTGTCGATGACATTCTCAGCAAGGTTGGTGTGTTCCTGATTTTGACTGTTTTTTTTTTTCGGACTATAAGTCGCTCCGGGATTTAAGTCGCATCAGGTAGGATCGGCCAAACTATGAAAAAAATGTGATTTATTGCCCGAAAAATACAGTAATTTGTTTTTGGGAAAACAATTTGCCGCTGCGTAAGAACAAATGTTTCACTTGCTGTTCTATTTGCAACCTCGTTAGATAATTTAGTGAAACGAATTTCTCACTTAGATGGAGGTTTTTTTTCAGCTCTGCTACAAAAAGGATCAGACAGGAAAGTCAGATTTAAACTTTTATAAAAAACTTTCTGTAGCAAGAATTCACATTTTCATTGGACTGAAAGTCAATTCTATTTAATGCTGATTAAATATTAATGTTTTTTTGACTAATTTTTGTTTAAAAACCCTGACCTCGGCCACCCGCGCCAAACAGGAATGTTGGGCTGACTGTCACGCTTCAATCTGTGCTGAAGGCCAAACCCAATCATGATTTTTAGTGAAAACGGGTAGAAATTAAGGAGAAAACATAGAAGTCACTTCCTTTTTATGTTGGTCGAGTTTTAAGGGGAAAATGTTAATTTATTCCATTTTATAATTAGATTGTGATATTATATAAAGAGAGAAACGCTGTGAGTGCACCAAATGTCACTGCAGTTTGCCTGTTACATTAAATGGTGAAGTTGTCATAAAACAGCCCACAATGTTTTCATTCAGTCATATTTTAAAAAAAAGAAATATTTATTGATGCTCTCAGAGACCCAACAGTGGAATAAAACTGTAAAGATGACAATTAACTAAGTATTGTTAATCAGAAAATCCCGATAATGATAAATGGTTGCCCATACCTACTAAATATGCTGTTTAACTGCCTCAGTTATAATTAAATAGGGCAGTTGTTTTAAAAACATCTATTTTGGGGATTTGGAAACATTTTCATTGAGTTTATTGCTTTTAATGTTGGATAACGGATAATTATTGAGATCATTTCTTCTCCTTGTCTACAGCAAATGATATAATAATATCCATCCTTCATCCTTTTAGTTGAAGATTTGAAAAAAATGTCAAGAAAGGACCTCAGATGTTGAGAAAAGATATTATCTAAACTAAAGGGCTGCCTCTAAACTGTATTGAAGAGTGGCTGCCATAGAGGGATTGTGAATGTACCAAACTTAGATTTAACTCTGACATCTGTTGAAGTCTTTCTCCCGAACAGATTTAATTCTCAGAGGGACCTGGAGTTGCTCCTTTTATAAACCTTTAGACCGTTTTTTTTAGTTGATTCTTGATCCTCTTCACAAATAAACTAAAAGGAAAAGTAAACATGGTCACATAGATTAGGTTTCTGCTGGGAAGAGAATTTACATTTCAATGTTCAGAACAGATTATCTGTCAGGGCTGTAAGCAGCAGTTCATCTCTTCTCTCCTTCCAAGCGCTCTGATTCGTTTCCCGTTTTTTATTTATTTACGTGTGTTGAAACCTGACAGACAAAGAGAAACTGTCAAGGTCATACTTGTCGCTGTTTTTGTTCTTTTTTTTTTTTTTTTTTCTTAATCCATGCATGGGTGGAATTGGCTCGTCACACTAAATGTCGTCTTTTGTGTGCGTCTCTGATCCCCCAGATGCCTCTTGAAGTTCCCAACAAGGAGCTCTCCAACAGCGTCCTGTCTCTGCAGCCGGAACCTGAAGTGCCACCGGAGCTGCCCCCTCCCCGGATGCGCTGTTGCTGAGGCTGGGTGTGTGGGAGCACCTCCCCTCTCCCTCACCTTTCTCATGCACAGCAGACGCTCTCTAGAAAGAAAGAAAAAAAACATGCAGTGCACCGACGTGGCCACGTGGGGGCAGCACACAGCAGCACTTTATAGCTGTTGACTGCTGCTGTAATGTTGCATGAAACAAGCAGTATTATCCTTTCTCTGTTGCTTCCTCTCCTGCGTTACCGTACACTATGACCTGCAGCACACTAACATTTAGGCCTGGAGATTCTTCCTCTTCCTGCCACCCTTCTATCTACACGTGACCCAGACTACCTCATTGTTTGGATGGTTAAACTAGGTATGTCTTCCAGGTAGAGAACCTCCTGGACACTTTCCTCAGAGGTGGGGGGGGGGGGAATTACTGGAGGCCCTGCAGATTTTCTCACGTTTTTCTTTTCACGTCTCTCACGCTCGTTAAGTTTTAAGATCGCCCGAGTCCCTCTGAGGCTATTCTTTCATTTTGAAACTTGCAAAGGATTACTTCTCACAACTCCCTAGCTCACTGCAAACTGTCTCCATGTACAAAAAAAAAATTTCTCATAAGCTTCTGTTTTTTTCTCTTGTTTTTTTTTCTTTTTACTAAGAGACAGATTGATTTAAAGTGAATTAAAGCACATTGGGGAATGAATATAACGTGTTGCTGTAATGACTGGACAAGGGGAAGATGTTTGTGGCAAGCAGTAGGTTGCTAAAGCCACCGGTTTATGTTACTTTACCTTGGAGTGTTAAAGTGGCTGAAATGTGGCAATTAAATTAATATAAATTGTAACGTTTTGCACTTCAAGCCAGATTCCCATTTTAGACTGACACAGAGGACAACAAAGGACAGAAGTTGTAGTTTAGCACTAATAAAACAAGCTGCTTCAGTCAGCAGTGGCTAATCGCCGTATGTGGGGATGTAGATGCAAGGGGATATGGGTAATGTAGTCTTGAATCTATTTGTGTTAAGCAGGGAAATTCTCTTGTGTGACGCTGGCTAATCCGAGAGGAATAAAGACGGAAATACCGCCAACACCCAAACCTAGTTTCATCCTCTCCTGCTACTAAAACGTCGTCATTGTTTCTTTTTGTTTCCGTTTTTTTTCTTCTGAATTCAGAGACGGCAGAGGGAGGAGGGAAGAGAAAAGGGGCTTAAAAGGTTGGAAAGCTGAAGGTGACTTGCTTAGTTTTCGTATGACTCAGGAATCTTTGGTTGTCTCAGAGCTGCTCAGTCTGGATTAGTTTTTTGAATCGTAATGAATGAAAATCCCATGACGTTAGCTGTTGTGACATCTAGTGGCGAAGTTGTAAACTGCATCTAAAACGACGCGACGTTCCGCACAACAAATCATTTTTATCACACTTAGACCGCTGATTATCTTGCGTTTCTTCAAAGTTTTGCTGTTGGGGTTAAAACACAGACTTTGGTTGTTTATTCCTTTTTTAAGGAGATTAAAAATGTGTTATGAAACTATCGCAGAATTAGGAGTGCAGCACAAATACGTTTTTCTTTACATTTCCTAAAAATAATAAAAAAAGAAACCCACTCAAAAGAACCTCATTTAACAATATTGGTCTTGTTTTCTGCTTTTTTTAGAATAAAAATATTATTATTTCAGCAATAAGATTCAGAGTATCGTCCAGCAGAAGACCCTTTGAGCAGAAATGATCTAGAGAATTGGGATTTTCATCACGTGTTTGGAAGTGTGAGCATTTTCTTCAGATAGCGGTGTTTGTTTGGGAATGAAACCTTTCTCCCTTTTGACGTTTTGGCACTAACCCTGTGAACTTTGTGCTATTAACCAAGCCTTTTACTACTCTGTGGTTTTTAACTATACATTTAAAGAATTGCGTTTTATTTGAAATGTTTCTCCTTTATGATGAATGTCTGTTATATTGTGTCAAACCAGTTTCTGAAAGGTTTAAAGCGGATTGGCTGTATTTATAACTTGTGGCATTCTTGAACTAATGAATTGCGATTAAAGATGTCTATATTTATTACTAAAGCTTAGTGTTTATTTACTTGTACTGTTTCTGAGAGAATAGGACGCCATGCAGGGTGAAAGTTGTGACATGGGTTGCATCCGAGGCTTCAGTGTCATGATTTCCATTGGAAAAGGATCAGCAATAAAACTCGAAACACCTGAAAGAGATTTAAATTTAAATATTTAAAGCAGGGTTTGGTCATGAAATAATAGCCAAAGCTTGAAAATTGTTGTTCACAGGCACTCGTCGTCCAGTTTGACAGAGCTTGAGCTATTTTGGTAGATTTTTAGTCTCTTGATCAGGAGACTTTTTCTGCCCCCCAGCTCCAGTTCAAGGATTTATGGATAGAGGCATTCATATTTATTTAGGGTAATATTATTACTGACCAATAAAATCTTACAAGAGAACCTGTTGGGTAAAGCACAGTATTTGTTTTTTGATCACCTCAATTTTTTCACTTTAATCTCGTGCTTTTAGTCAACGTCGGGCTTTGGTTTTACCCAAATTAGTTTTATTTAACTTGGCTAAATACAACAAATGGGATTCTTATTGTTGATGATGGACTTTTTGTTTTATTTTGTATTCAGCTGAGTCCAAATGTGCAAACTGGATGGCTTTCTTTAATAGGGCAAAAGTGCAAAACCTGGTTTGGGTCTACAATGATTTACACTTTCCTTTACCACAAAAATAAATCAGATTGGTTTATATTTTTGTCAAAATATGACATGCTTAGTTTATTACTGAGCTGGTAAAAAAAATAAAAAAATTTTACCTAAACTACCAAAAGTTTGGACACCTCAGCGTCATGTGACCTACAGCTTTGATTGCAATTAACTATTCCTTGGGGGGGGGGCGCTGAATACATAAAGCATGCTTTATTCTCTTCAGATTTTTACCTGTAGAAGTTTTCGAAAATAATCATTTAAAATGTTTCCACTTCACAATTTACCACAACTTTTTTTTTTCTATCATTTTCAAAAGCCGTAAAAACTTGAACGTAACGTAAACCGTCATGTCTGGTTCAAATACCCCATTATTGTATATTTGCATCAACATTGTCCCTCCGTGAAAAGGTGTTCAACAGCCTTTTGGGGCATGCGCAGCAGACCGTGGCAGACCCGCTGGTCCCACAGAACACAAGGGGTGTGAAGCCGCGGCGCATGCGCCTCGCAGGAATCCACGGGCGTCGAGCTTCACACCGCAGCGATTGCAGATTTTACGTGTCATATCGGAGGGAGCGCGACTCGCAGGGGGGGGGTGGTCCGGTGCGCTTGAAACGGGAATGGAGAGCCTGTCTGCGGAGGAGATCTGATGCGACCCCGACTCACTTCTGCGTCTCCCAAGTTGAGGTAAAGCATCCGGGCTGCAGACGCGACCTGCCGCTCGTCCCTTCAAGTAAACCCCGCTCCTTCACTGCAGGGTCTCCCCGGAAGGCTCCGCAGTCCAGAGGGGACCACAATGACAACCTGGTGAATGTTGTCGGATGGAGTAAAAACGAAGCATCCAGCACGCCGCAGGATGCGCATCCCCAGCCCGACGAGGAAGAAGAAGAAGGCAGAGCAACCTGGCCGCTTCCCCGCAGCCGCGCGTCACAGATTCTCCTCGGTGCCGTGGATTGATCGCTCCCTTCGTCCTCCTCCCGTATAATGGAGAGCTCCAATGGCTCTGACTCCAAACCGCACGTCCAACAGCTGGAGAAGAAGAGGCTGAACCGAGCGCCTTCCCCGGCCAGACCGTTCCTCAAGGATGTGCACTCCCGCTCCAACAAGCCACCTGCCATCGGACCCAAATCCCCGAAACTCGGCAAGCAGCAGCAGTCCGCCTCGGCGTCCTTAGCCCATCCGAACCGAAGCTCCAGGCGCAACGCAGCCGGGGCCAAAGAGAAACCGGCCACGCCAAAAAGTAGCATCAGGTCCCCCGCGGCGAAAAAGCCCACGAAGGCACCGCAGCCTGCGGCGGCAGCAGCTGAGCCCAGAGCCCCCAGCACCAAGCCGGACGCCGCCAGCAGTCCGGTCCTCCCCAAAGGCAAGAGGGGCAAACTGGCCGCGGGATCTCCGGGCCCTCTCAGCCATGGTTCCCCGATCAGGGTCCCCACCGGGGCGCCGCTCGGCCGGGTCAGCCAGACGGACAGCAGCTCGGACCTGTCGGACTGCGCGTCGGAGGCGCTGTCCGACGAGCACAAGCTGGCGCGGGCCGCCGCCAGCGACGCCGAGTCCGGCACCGGCTCCAGCGACCGGGATCAGCCGGTGGGCGACAATCCTGGTGCGCGGAGGGAAGCAACACCAGCAGCAGCAGCTGCACCTACGGCTCTGCCCGCTCCGGGCCCGCAGGGAGAGAAACCCTCCATCAGCAGCGCACAGTCCAAAGCGGCCGGAACCAAGGCTGGAGCCCAGGATGAGCTGCTGCGGGAAATAGATGAGCTGAGATCCGAAAACGACTACCTCAAGGTACGGACTGGTGCCTCAGACTAATGAAGGATGTGTGATGTATGGCAGCAGAACACCAGGGGTGTCCCCAGAAAGTTTGGAGATAGGTGGACAGATGGAATTTCTGTCCCCCTGAAATTCTAATTAGATTAGAATTTCAGGGGTTTTATTTAGCTATATTTTAATGGTGGAACTTAAAACTGTTAAAAGCCAACGTGGGACTTTTAGTTTTAAAACATAGTTTTCAAGTTCTTAAAGGAAACTCAAACATGAACACGTTATGAAGTAGATGTGAAATGTTTCAGGCACCCTTTCCCCTTCCTCAGCGTTACAAAGTCAAAGGTTTATAAACTTTTATGTTTTATGTTTTCTGCTCTCAGTCTCCGCTGTAATTCATCCCTTAGGTGTCCTATCAGGTGGGTTTTTACACCTGTGGCCATGAAAGCGATTGAGACTCCTGATTTAAATTATTTGGAAGTGTGGGCGAATACTTTAGGAAATATAGTATAGATTGACAGACAGACAGACAGTGTGACAAATTGGCCCTGTTAACAATCTCTTCATGATTTTTTTTTTTTTTTTTTTTTCTGCACCTAAATGTTTCGGATCATTTAAGTCAGACTAGGATAACCCAAATAATTACAAAAAGCAGTTTTAGAGTAATGACTAAGCAAAAAAGCTATCCATACCGAGCTGGCGCCATGTAAGAAAGTAATGGTAATCATAACCTGCCAATACCTGGAAATCAGTGTTTTTGTGTCGCTGCGGAGGAGTTTTAACCCACAGTCGTTTTAATTCAGTCACCCTGGAGGGTTTTTGAGCATGAATGAATGTCCAGTTTAGCGTCATGCCACTGTATGCCTTAGGTTTTATTCTGGACTCTTCTGTGACCTCCTGGATGACTTGATGTGCTCTCAGAGTAAATTTGGTGAGCCACTCCTGGGAAGGTTCTCCACAGTTACATGTTTCCTCCATTTGTGGAAAATGACTGCAGTTTGCTGGACTATAACCCTTTTTTTTCAGACTGCTAGATGTTAATGACTTGAATTTCTTCAGGGTACAATATGTTGCTCTTTGTGATCTTTAAGCCCATTTCATGTTGTTGGATGGGTTCTGGCACTCCCACGTCTGCCACTAATTAGGCCTGGATGTGCTTAGTGAATATGGACTGAAAATGCGGTAAATCACAGTTAACTCATGCAGCATATTTGTAGGTGGTGGCCCCCTGGCCTCCTCCCTTGGTGGTGCTGGTGCCCGAAACAAAATGCGTACCAGGTTCATACAGGACAGCTGTTTCTTGCTAATGCCCTTGACCTTTCACCTGCTTCATTATAACTTAATTTTTCATCTATATCTCAAATCTAAAGACATTCCCACTGGTTCCCTCCCCCCCGTCATGTCATTCTGTTAATCCTCCCAACCATCCCTGCGGATTTGACCTTTATTGATGGGAGTTTTATGTGGAGGGGCTTTATCCTGGTTCCTCCCACCTTTTTTCATATTGTTTTGGTCAAATCTAAACCCTTTTCTGACATAAAGCATCCTGTTTTACCATTTATTTGGGACAAAAAGAAAATGCATCTCTCCTGATGAGAGCCAGATTACGCAACAGATGCAGTGCAGGATACAATATTTACATTTTTTCTATTTCTTTCAAGATTCAGTTTCAAATTAGTTCAATTAAATTTTACTTATAAAGCGCCAAATCACAACACATGCCATCTCAAGGCACTTTACAAAGTCAAATTCAATAATTTTTTTATTATTCGCAAAAGCTGGACACTTCACAAGGGAGCATATTTTTAAAGAGAGGCTTTGATCTATAAGGCCCGTTGAAGTGTGCCTCCTTTCTCCTTACCAGTCGGCTACAATAAGAGGGACAAAAAACACAGATTAGGCAACAAACACTGCTGAGTTTCTCTGGTTCAAATTTGAAAAGGGTATATTTGAACGCCACTTATGAGAGAAGTATTTCAAACTTGATCGTGCGTTTCAGCGATGCCTTTCTCTCTCATTCGGTGGAGACACAAGAGCGTTAATCAGCTTTACTGCCTCTCGCTGTAATGGCTTCATCCCTCAGGACTTGGTAACAGTCAGATGTCTCATGTGTGGAGGGGGTGGGTTCAAAGACCTTACCCTGTCTGGCTGTCCCTGCCTGCCAGCTGGGTCTCTGAGGTCCTTTACCAGCCCCCCCCCCCCCCCCCCCCCACCCTCATAGACCTAAATAACAGGAAGCCCCCACTATGGCTGCCTTTTTCCAACATGGCAAAAACCATTTTCTTATTTTTTGTTTTTGCCCGTCGGGGAGTCTTAGTTTTATCCTATTAGATGACTCAGAAGCAGCTGAAGAGTTCAGACCAGAAAAAGCAATGATTTCCCATTGAGTGACTTGTTTAATTTATCTCTAGCTAGCAAATGCTTTTAATTCAAATATTTGCTGTTCTTGGGGGGGGGGGGGGGGGGGGGTAATATGCAAGTATTGTTTGCATATTTAGCCATTTATTCTAAATGAAGTGGTGAAGTCACTGGAAAATTAACCAGCATTCACATTGATTTTTCTCCAAGATGAAGTTCAATTCAATTTTATTTATATAGTGCCAATTTACAACACATCAGCTCAAGGCTCTTTACAAAGCCAAATCAAATCATCCAGACAGATTGGTCAAAAAGTTTCCTATCTAAGGAAAGCAGTATTTTTGCATCAAAGTCTTGACAAGCATCATTCACTTCTCCTGAAAGAGCGTAGAGCCACAGGGACAGTCGTCTGAATTGTTGATGGATTTGCAGCAATCCCTCATACTGAGCATGCATGAAGCGACAGTAGAGAGGAAAACTCCCCTTTAACAGGAAAGAAAACCTCCAGCAGAACCAGAACCAGTGTGAACGGTCATCTGCCTCAACCCACTGGGGGTTAAAGACAGAGCAGAGACAAAAAAAAGCACAGAAGCACACTGATCCAGGAATCCTTTCTATGTTATATGGTAATAGCAGATGATTTGCCTCCCCTGGATGATGTCACAGCTAACAGAACACCAGACCAGGTGTACCTACTATGAAGAGAAAAAAGACAGAGAGGACATAAAATTAAAAGTTGAAACAACAACATACAATGCAATTTTCTGAATAGCAGGAGAACTAGATTAAAATTTTTACCTATTTATAAATACTAATTACGCACTAGCCATTTCTACTTTTTAACTGCAAAAATATCTAACAAAAATAACAAAAACTAAATAATAATTTAGAAATTTCAGGGTTGATTTTACCTAAAAAACAAACAAAACGAATATCGAATTTGTGTTAAAAAGCTTTGAAATATGTTTAATTATTACTTGAACTCATCCCATTTTTACTGCTTGACATATTTATTTTTTGATATACCATCATTCAACAATAAGCACCAACAATTAATGGAATATTTCTCGACAGGTTATTGATTTTATATAATAAAATGATCCGTGGATATCAGCAGATGATTTGAGCTGACAAAGGACACATGAAAAGTGAAAATCTTACTTAATGAAACAAATTAAAACAAAATATTGAAACACAAGATACTAACATAAAAGAGAAGGTTTATGCTTTCAAGCACTTTTCCAGGACAGTGGGTTTGCTCACTCATTACCACCCATTCAACGTGTTCCTGTTAAAAATTTATTTTTTGTCAAAAAAATGATCTTTTATAAATAGGATATCCAGGATATCAATAAATCCTGGAGGCTCGTCAGTAAGTGTCCAATCAATGATCGCAATTTGTTCAAAAGTGAGACGCCCCATACCTGCAGAAGCTCCAGCTCCGACATCATTGATTTTACATTATGAACGTATTGCGGTCAGAGGGGTTTCGTTAAAAAACATTGGTAAAATGGTTAAAGGTATATAGCCACGTTACACGCTTATAAAAAAAAAAGGACCAAAAACAGTTTGTTCATGATAAAATAAAGTTGTATACACCAAGCCTCCATCTTGATAGTATTTTGATGGTCCTTTTTGAGGATAGATAAGAATCCAGCGCCGGGCACGATGTGCAGATATAAACAGACGTGGCGCCATCTACTGGCAGTATTGCAGAATTATCATAATGCTGGTTTGCTTAATTAATAAATCTTTTGTAAATAATGCTGGACTGAGCCTGATCCTCTGCAAAGCCTCACAATAAAGTGGCAGCTCGCCGCGATCGATGACCAGCCATCGTTAATTAAATAAACGGATCTACAGCAACTTTAAGAGCCTCATATCAGAAAACTTCTCACGTCAATCAACTCTGCGGTCACACTGTATTCCCAGCGCTATTCCGGTCTTTTCCGTCTTGGAATTATGTATATATATTTATTTTTCACTGGATCTTGGACCATTCTTCATTGTTTCACTGGGAGATGCTAATAGCCATTAGCTGCTTCCTTGTTTTATTCCCTGCTGCGCATGCGCAGTGATGTACTTCCTCTGTTGTAATAAATAAACACGAAAGGCTTTATTTACTAACAAATTGAGCAAAAACAAACCGTAAGACACCAAAATAACAACTAATACACCAGCAGGACGCGATAATCTTACATAAAAACTTTGTATGCAACCAGTGAGCTACTGAGGTATAAATTTAAAAAAATAACGTGGCTATGCACCTTTAAACGTTATCAGTGGGGAAATTACAGTTCAGACACGCCTCATCCTGAACGTTTAGAAGGTGGAATACATTTGCCAAACCTAAAATCAGTGGCGGTACTACATTGAATCACTCCCCGGGTGAGAAACCCTCTGATTTAGCCTATAGCGTCTGTGCTGTGTAGGTCTGCAGCATCTTCTCACAGCAAGCAGGGCGCCTGCAGCTGCAAGGGCCGCCAATTCCTCACACAGCGATATGATAGATAATGGGAAACCGCTTTTGGGGCGCAGATGATTTTTAATTTCCTTTTTTTAAACTGCTCGTACGGCCCCCTACGTGTCATTGAAAAAAGTGCCACCCCCGGTCAGCTGCTGCCTAAAAGGAGTCTGAAAATGTAAAAGACGAATAAAAGCATGCGGTGATCGATGGTAACTACCGCAGGTTCGTCTGTACGAAGGTAACTCATTTTTTGTTCATTAACATTGTATGCCTAATGGTTAAATCAAAGGGTAATGCTTGACGCTAGTTTTTCTGTGTTGTGCATATATCTATGTTGCAACTTCTGGTTGCATAAGCTGAATGTTTGTTGGCAATGATCGGTTAACAGGACTGTGTAAGTAGGCCTGTTACCATAAAATGTTTTGCTGGACGATAAATCTTGTAAATATCATTGGGGTAAACCATATTGTCATGTGGAGGCCCCTTTCAACCAATATGATAACGGCATAATAGCGCAGGTATATCCTCTCGACTTACGCCTCCAAACTGTTTCGGTGACCCTGTGCACTCTTGTAATAAACATCAGAGGTTTGCTTTAGACGTACATGCTCAGGTGGTGCTGCTCTGCTGTTTTGAACCTGTCCATTGATCAGTTCGACCGTCCTGCGAGGTCATTAGCTCCTTCCTCTGGGAGCCCTGCTCAGATAACACTGGCCTCAGTGCTTTTTTGAAGTCAGGGTGGATTTAGTTTTCTTTGATTGACACACTTTTCCTCCCCTCATTTATGCACCCAATTGTCTTTCCTCGCATGTTGGGATAGCCTTCTCTGGGGAAATCTACAAAGCAAACAGGTCAGGGAAATGAACTGATCTCTTCTCGGTTACAGAAGTAATGGGTGTAGCGCCTCGACTTTGCAGATAAACCTCGGCCAGGAGGTCACAGGTAGATGTCAGCAGAAATGCATCCACCCCTGCAGTTAAGATGCTTTCAACCACCGATGGATGTTACGTCAGCAGCACCAAGAGTACCTGCATTATATACATAGTAATCGTATAAAAGTAATAGCATAATCCACAGAAGTGTATCAAATTGGATCTCTTCCTTAAAAGATTTATACCAGAAAATAACTTAAACTCAACTGTAAAGGAATCTTGATGAACAGGTATCTTTCAAATCCATCTTTATGACATATGTTACCTATTACTAATTTTAGTACTACCAGTTCCTGGTAGTACACGGTGTCATGAAATCCTTGAAAATTTTGAAGATTTTAAATACAAATCTTCCACTCGGTTGTTATTTTGTCACTCAGAAGGATCATTATCCAAAACATTTGGCCAAGTTCACACAGAAATCCATCAACCTTGTGAATTATTATACAGGAACGCCATATTGTCCTACAGGCAAAAAAAGTATTTTTTTTCAATCTGATATGAAGCTACTGCATGTAAAGATTAATTAATTTTAGGGATTTATATGAACTTTTAGAGGGCGTCCCAATAATTAAGGACTGTACTAAGAGCCAAAACTGGTTAATTAAGCTAATTAGTCAGTTCTTAGTAATCCAGGAAACCCGTAACCTCTGTTTTAAGTCACTTCACATTTTCAGTTTTATTGAAATGGAAATGTCATTGACAAGCTGAGATCCTAAAAAGAAAAACTTAATCGTGTTCTATAACAGTTCTAGACTACCTATATATGATTGCAGCCCGTTATTTGTACTGCTTCAGTGTCCTACTGTAGAGGGGAAATCTAGCTCACTAAAGCAGCTCTGGTTAGGCTAAACCATGGACCAGCAACCTTTACAATCCAAGCAGTCATTTTTGCCCTTTATTCTCCTAAATACAATTTGTTCAGAGCATCAAAACTGACGGGAACTTTGAAAAAAATAACTTATGTAACTCAATGTTACATAAAGAATGTAATTTTTTTTATATCCATTTATATGAATATAAAAATGTTTTTTTTTACATCCATAGAAACAGATTTTTAAATTGAATGTTACATATTTCTACTAACGGGTAGTAGAAATTTTGTGTTTTAACCTGGTTTATTATTACATTTTAACAGAATGACCACTGAAACTAGCCTTTTTATGACCTTTGTAGGTAAAACACTGCTCAACTCTGTATCCCTTCTGGCCAAACTCATTTGGAGCCACTGTAGAGGCCTTACAGAGTCACAGGCTGAAATACCTGGCCTAAACAATCCTTTGTGTCTGCCTGAGTGAGAAATTCACATTAGTTTGCTCAATGAATGCATTTGTAAGCAGAATACGACTATAGATGAAGACCTTGCAATTAAAGCAGCTGAGTTTTATGTTTTATTTGTAATTGTCTAAACAAGATTATTAGAAGGATCTGGATTTGCTCCTGGTTTTCTGGTCCATCTATGCTCGACACTCACCTCGCTGATATTTGGTAATGAAAAACAAAGAATAACGATGAGCCGAGGCGAAGGGTCAGTCCGCATCAAGTGTAGAGGTGCTCCCAACAACTCACTGGAGGGATCTAAACATCGCTTCTCACTTGGAAATGCTTTTGGATCCCTCATGAAGGACCTGGTCGCTGGTGAGGGGATATGTATCGGTTTCCCTCCTGGGTTGTTGGAGGGTTGGAAAACTGTAGATTGGTGTTAGTTTAACCTTGCAGATTTAATTAAGATATTCCTTTTACCCAGTGGGGGAACATTTGGTCCTGTTCCAGAGTTTTCAGGTCAAAATTAGGCTTGAGGAGGACACAGGATCATGCTGCTCTTTGAGGTCAGTGAGGATGCCACTGCAAAAACGGATCTAAAAATAAGTAAAATGTTCTTAAAAATAGTGTTTTTGTCCTTGATTTGAGCAGGTAAATAATATTATCTGCCAATGGAATGAGTATTTGACCCCTAAAATAAGATAATTAGACATACTGCACTTGAAATAAGATGATGGAAATGAGTTGTTCCTATTTTAAGTGCAAAAATCTTATTCCATTGGCATATCATCTTATTTATCTGCTCAAATAAACTCATTTTAAGGAAATTTTACTTATTTTTAGTTCCGCTTTTGCAGTGTGTGGCTCCATGATTACTAGTCGGTTCAGTTTTTTTTTATTACAAGACAAAACTTTTAGCTCTTAGTGACTTTTTTATTTAATGAGATATAAGACGAGTCCAAGCTTATTATAGTTGTATTAAACATCAAATTTTAGGTTGCCGTCTCTTTGAGAAGCATCTCCACAGAAGCAGAAAAGTTTGTTTTTCTGACGTTGGTTTGTGCAACAGCGTCTCGGGGAAGAAGTCATTTTGTTTGGATCTTTCACAAAAAGTCTAAAGGACTTTGCTCTTTTTCCAAAGACAACATTTTCTTTGCATGAACTTATGGTTCTCATCGTTATGATTCAGCCAAGAGACGTTTTCTCCTGCTCACTCAGCTACAAGCCTCAATCTGCTGACGCAAGCCTTAAAAGCTTAAATATTAAAACGTGAAGCCTTTGTTCTCCCTCCCAGGATGAAGTGGAGGAGCTGCGAGCTGAGATGGAGGAGGTGCGGGACAGCTACCTGGAGGAGGAGGTCTACCAGGTGCAGGAGCTGCGCCGGGAGCTGGACCGAGCCAACAAGAACTGCCGCATCCTGCAGTACCGGCTGAGGAAAGCCGAGCAGAAGAGCCTGCGGGTCGCCCAGACGGGCCACGTGGACGGAGAGCTGCTGCGCAGTCTGGAGCAGGACCTGAAGGTGCTTTTTGTGTGACTCTTCGTCTCTGTGCATGACGTTACTTTGTTTCTGCCTGAGTTTAACACCCCATAACGGCAAAGGAGAAACACCTCACAGCATCTTGAGATTTCTATCGTCTTTCCTGCACACCAAAAAGACAGTAATGCGGATTTTTTTTCGTGGGTAAAAGAAATTACGATTAGATCTACAGATCTAACCTAGATTAACTTTTGCCACTTTTTGACCAGTTACAGCCGTAAATCTTGTTGGATTTTCAGGGATTGGTACATAATTGTTAAATGGAAGGAAAGTTATTAATGGTTTGCTGAATTTTCACAAATAAAAACCTGAAAAGTGTTGCCTACATTTGTATTCAGTCCCCCTGAGTCAACCTGAACAATAGCTCTGTCCAAATGGATCAACAATGTCTGTAAACTTAAGTTTCGCCACAGATGCTCAATTAAATTTAGGTGTGGCCTTTGACTGGGCCATTCTTCCACATGACTGCGAATGTCTGCCAATCAAAGACATTAAAGTTCAAGACGTGTGGCTACTAATCCGAAGAACTCCATATAAGACATCGAAACATGGGCTACGTCACTGATGTACAAGTAGAATATTGTGAAGTATTTATGTCCAAACCGTCCTCAGGTTGCAAAGGACGTGTCGGTGCGGCTGCACAACGAGCTGGAGAGCACGGAGGACAAGCGCACCCGAGCGGAGGACGAGAACGAGACGCTCCGGCAGAGGATCATCGAGGTGGAGATCTCCAAACAGGCGCTGCACAACGAGCTGGAGAGGATCAAGGAGGTGAGATGACCGCGCCTTGTTCATGGCTGTTTGGTCCTGAGCGGAGAAATCTCCATCTTGAGTTGTGTGTTTTATGCTGCTGTCTCGGCTAGGTCACTCTTTGAGAAGAGGTTTGAATCTCAATGAGTCTTTTGCTGGTTAAATAAAGGATGCTGCTACTTGAATTTCACAAAACTTGTGGGAAAAGCAGACAGAAATCACATCAGTTTAATGTTGTTGCAGAGGCAGCTGCCGTTTTTCTTTATTTGGCGTTTGAGTTGGAGGCTGGCTGTTATGTGATTCTTGTGGTATCAAAACCTTTTTTTTTTTTTTTTTTTTTAAACATAAACGGTTTCAGCTCAGCAGATTTAAACTAAAGCCGTTTGACATTTTCTGCAGGATATGGATCAGAATCAGATGTGACGGATGCTTCTGTTGCTTCTGTCAAGAAAAGAAAAATAACTAAAACTGGAAATACAAGGTTTAGGTTTTCATTGAATCATAATTTCAAAAATCATGATCCTTTTTTGCTTTCCTGCTGCTTCATAAAAGCGAAACAACTTTATAGGAGGGCTCCCTTCATTTCCTGCTTTTTAAAACTGCGTATTTTGGTTTTACTTACAAGCGAGGCTAAAGTGTGTTGCCTGTGTTTCAACCAGCTGACTGGCAGTGCGCAGCAGGAGGTGGTGGAGGGCCAACAAGGTGTTAAGGTGCTATTTTTGGCCAGTTCGCTTCACCACGTCGTCACATAGGAGGAGCGTCTATGTGGATTTTAAATCTGTTCTCACGGTGATAAGATCTGTGTTGGCTCCGCTGGTTCCAGTGAAAAAAAAAAAACATTCACAAGGTTTAAATGAATTTGTCTGTAAGTTTTCTGCTGATTTTTAGTTAAAACCTTAATGATCTGATTCATTACTACAGCCATATTAAGGTTTGTCACGTGGCTTTTCTATCCTTCCTAATTCTATTAGCATTTTTGCTTTTTGTAAAATGTTTATGGGGAAAATTGCAGATCAGTGTTGATTGTTGCTGATATTCAGATTGACTCTGAACTGGTCGCTCTCAGGCTCTTCTCCTCACAACGCAGATCGTAAACAAGTATATTCAAAGAGGTTTGGCAACTTTGTCCAAGCAGCTTTTTTTTTTTTATTAATCCTGTCAAAGTTTCAGGGTTTAATCCAATCAAAACAAAATCCGGTTCAGGTCCGGTTTTCTTTAACTCGCTACAGCTGGGGCTTTTGGGATCTCTCTACGCTTCATAAGAGGGTGTGGCGCATATTCTCACTTTAAAAAATTATTTGGGTTGTTTGCTTTGTGTCCAGACGTGATAAGAGAATAGGAAAACCTATTCTAGAAATTGCTTAAAATTGCTTAAAAATAATAAACGGAGAGAAAATTTATTATAAAACATCTCATTTTAGTACCGTAGACCCTTTTTAAACAGGACATTTGTTTCTCCCTGTTCAATGTCATGATCAGATTATTACTTGTTGACAAATCTGCTAAATTTCTTCAGACTGACTGTATTCATTTAAATTATTTGTGTATGCATTTGCAAATATTGCTGACTCTGGAGACAACTAGGGGGTTAATGTTTCTCACATTTTCCCCCACTTTTTCCATTGTTTACAGCAGTATTTCTTAACCCTGGTCCTCAGGGCTCACTGTGCTGCGTGTTTTAGTGGATTCCCTGCTGACTTAAATACTTGATGGCGTGCTGGAGAGGTAACGATTTGAATCAGGTGTGGTGGAGCAAAGACACAACCAAAACATGAAAGACGGTGCGCCCTGTAGGTTAAAAAACACCGGTTTACAGCACTTATCCTTCATACGCTTGAGTCTCTTGAGAAGAAAATACAGAACTGTTAAGGCATGCGTCTCTGCCTTAACACACCTGAATGAAATTGGTTAATAACCTTTTCAGGATTTAGTCAAGTTCTTCAGAGGCCTGGTAATGAACCATTCATTTGATTTTGGCATGTTGACAAGGAAAAAACTAAAAACATGGAGGACAGTGACGCTTGAGGACCGACTTCTGGGGACACCGCTGCTTTAAAGTGATATGTCTCTCAATTGTAGCCCCATCTTGTACTCATCTGAAACAGTCGGCATCATCAGCCATTGCAGCTTCTTCAGATTTGTTCTCTACAGATGTTTGATTCACGGATTGCGTTCACGTCTCCGTCTTCTAAAGCTGCATCATATGCCGTCATAACATTATCAGCGAATCCAGAATCACAGGCCGTTGCGACTGCTTGGATGTAGTATTTCATTAGATATTATGTTAAGGGTCATGCATCCATGCTAGACATGCTTATGGTGTGGAACGGTACACAACAATCACAGTTAGCTAGCAATTCGGTTAGCGTCAATCAAGAAGGAAAACTAAAAAATGGCCACTTGTGGGCTGGATGGGTGGATTTTATAACAGTAAAACCACTTAAAGGGTAAAGATGCTTTTTACCGTTTTCCTTTTACCGTTTTCCTTTTCACACTGAAATCATTCAGTCGTGGTCTATAGAAAGTGTAAGTGCAATGCTTTGGTTTGAATTCCTGGTTATTGTTGCCCCAGAGGCCCTGTTTTGCCCCTGTTCTGAGGTACGTCTGTTAGAGCATCTCGTTTTGTTGCTGTCTCTTTAAATGCAAAGGAGTCACCTCAGACCCCGCCCCTCATCCAGGTCGCAGAGCGTTCCACTCCATCCTGTTCGGCCATTTTCGTGGTATGCTGGGGGACGTTGTAACGACTTGTGTGGGTTAATACAACCATTTTCACTCATCTGCTTGTAGCTCCGGCATCTTTCAGCTTGGTCTACAAAACTGCAGCAAAATATAATTAATGGCGGCTTCGTGACATTGGTAATTGTAAAAAAAAAAAAAACATATCTGAGAAATCTGAAATATACGACCCAAACAGAAAATAAAGATATCTACGCTGCTCCTGGATTACATTAAACTTTTCTGTTCTCCTAGAGACTCCAACTGTGCAACAAAATTTAAGTGATACAAAAGTTGATTTTGCGTGATGTGTCCCCTTTAAAAAAAATTTAAAGGTTGTTTTGTAATTTCTTAATAAGACGATGTAAACATTTAAGGGTGAATAAAAGTTAAAGTAACCCTGGAAGTGTTCTGATGTTTAGATAATCCAGTGTACCAGATGTACGGGAATGTGCCGTAAATGTGCTGCTGTTGGGGAACAAACCTCTGGTCAGGGGTTCTCTTCTCCACAGGACCAGTGAGTTTTGGACTGGTTAAATGCTGCAGGCAGCTGGACTTGGACAACAGCTGATTTTTTTTAAATGTCTTTAACGAGTACAGGTGAGGTTTACCTTCTGCTTGATGTTGTTTCAGGTGAGTAATTCAGTTCAGTACAGAGTGAGCTGCATACTTTATTGCTGTTGAAAAGATAACCTGTTTGTTGACCATGCTGCGGTCACCCCAGATTCTTTTACTGAATAATGTGGCGTTTCTACTCCAGACTTCTGTAGGACTCATGAAACCATAATTATAGTTTGCCATATTTAATCTTAAAGGCAGAGAAATGCTTCGGTTCAGTACTGTTCTTTTACACAACAACGCTGATGTCATTTCCGGACTTCCGAAAGAGTTAGAGAGTAAGAGAGAGAGAGAAAGAGAAAGAGTGAGACTCTTAGGGAGCCTCCTGATCGTTTTTTCCACAGGCCTTTTAAAGGGTCAGATGTATTATGCCCATTCAGGGGCGTGCACAGCACGATAACAGTGTTTCGTTCATCACATTGACGGAAAGCATATCATAATACAAACGTGTCCCAGCCGACACGTTTATCCAATCAGTCATTCAGTCCAATCTAAGTATGTCAGCTTTTGGCCTCCAGAGTCCATTTATCTCCAGTCTCTGGGGTCACATAATGTCTTACCGATGCGTGCCCTGACATACAGTTTTGGTTTGTTCCACCTTTCTTTCTCCACTGTATCTGCATGAGAAACCTTAATGTTACCAAAGGGCTGTGTTAAGGGACGGCTGGGAGTCCTCTCTGTTGTGTTTTGGCGTCACTTATCAAAGCTGCGTTACAGAACGTTGGCTTGCACTCTTGGTTCCACGTGTAAACGTTCTGCATGTGTTCAGGTATAAAACAACGCTGGATTAGTTCGGTAGACGTGCGTACCAACCCGACAAGGCCGTTATGAATTTTTCGCTGCTAAATATCTGTCGTCTGAGATGCTAATGCTCACAGAGAGTTGTGGGGACGGAGCCTAAAGAAAAAAGTCTAAAAAATGTGGGTGATCTGTAACTGGCGTCGCCATATTGAGCAATAATATCACAATTACATATTTTCCTGATATATTGCAGCCCTGCTTTGCTTCCACGTTGCCCAGAGGAGGAAGTTTTTTCTTTGACGATAGGGAAGTCTCACCAGTAATGGGATGAGCGGCGTTTTATTCTCAGAGCCGCTTAGATTGGACTGCTTAGACTTATCGATTTTGACAGCAGCAGGTAAGTCACCGTCTGCCGGCCCACAGAAAGTAGGCCAATCCTAGACAGAGCCTCGCTGAGGAGTTTGGTGACTTCCAGCCACTATATCCTTGTATGATTGCTTTGGCAGCTGGTTTTCAAATGTAGTTTTCCTGCAGAAGGAAGCTGAAGTACTAACCAAGCAACTTGCTGGATTTGCAGTTGTTGTAACATTTCTAAACTTTTGCATGCGCAATAACGCTACATCAAAGGGTTTATTTAGTGTCTATTTGAGCGCTCTCTGCCTCCATTACTGTAGCTGAGGGCAGATTTGAGCGGCTCACTCCATTTGTCCTTGGTGGCGGTAAAACGATGCATACACGCATGAGCAGCAGATGACACGCATGCCGTCGTGTCGAGAGAAAGGGAAGAAGATGAGTTGAAGGGCTGCTGCTCCAAATTATTGCAGATATTTTTTTTTTTTGTGATCTTCCCCCGAGGTTCGTCCCAGAAAAACCCGCTCCGTTTCTGGGTGTTTTTTTTTTTTTTCCCTCTTTGTTTTTGATGCAACACCCCCACCATGTCTTTAAATAACAGCTCCACATTTCTTCACATCTTTTATTTTATAACAGTGCTCTTGTTGTGAGTCCATGAAAGTCGTAATGCAGAGAGAATCAGGATTTTTTAAGGGTTGATGTTTCTGTTTAAGATGTGCGACAACAACCTATTATTGGATATAATAAGACGAGCTATAACGCCGCTGCTCGACTTGAACGGGCTCAGAGATAAATCTCAAAGGTGTAGATGGAGGAGGAGAGTCAGACATTACTGATAACAATGTTGTCCGACTGGAATGGGAGGTGCGATCCTTTACCTTTCTGCTTTAAACACACCTTGTAAATCATTGCTGAGGTGTAATGTGATGCAAGACGAAAACGCAAAAATCCTCCACAGAGATCTCACGATGATAACGGCTGAGATAAGCTCCTTTAGCCCTGCCGTAAAACTGTGATTCACTGTTGAAACCAGATGTCTACGCACAGTATTTAAAAAGATACACGATAAGTTTTTCTTCATTAAATCAGACTGAACTGCTCCTGTTTCAGCTCGGTTAGGATTACCAAAATTATTTCTGTTTGCTAAATGCAAGAATGATAAGAGAGAGAGAGATTTTTATTACTTTTTTAAATTCATAAGTTTGCATATACTAACAATATTATATCTTTAAACAATTTGTGATGGCCCAATTAATGCTGTCATGTCAGGTTTGGAGTTAAATTCAGACCCACCTGTGCATACATATTAAGGAAAAAACATCCACGCCCGCCACTTCCTTATGTGACATCGTTAGCCAAGATACCATAAAGAGCATTGTTGACCTCCACAGGGTCCGGTTCACCCTTGGGTACAATTTCCAGATGCCTGAAGGTGCACTTTCATCTGTTTAGGTAATTATATTCAAGCTTAAACGACATGAGAACCACCATCGTATCGTTCAGGAAGGAGACGTGTCGCAGAGACAAACTAGTTTTGGTGTGAAAACTCAGAACCAACCCCAGAACAAAAGCAAGAAAATACTTTAAGGTAAGAGTAACAAAGCAATAAGTCTTTTATTAACCTGTGCTAAAAGGCCACTGAAAGAGGAAGAAGCCATTGCTAAAAAACCCCCCCACAAAAAGCTAGATTAAAGCTTTCAAATGCAAAAGAGGACACAAAGTTAAATCTTTGGAGACATGTTCTGTGATCTGATTAAACTAAAACCGAAGTGTCTGGCCTTAATGATCCTTTGGCAACATTTTGGGGGGAAAGACTGGAAGCTTGCAGTCCTGAGAATGCCACCGCTGTGAAGTACAAGGGTGGCAGCATCATGTGGTCTTGGTGTTTTGCTGCAGGAGGGACAGGTGCACTTTTCAAAATAGATTGCATCATTAAGAGAGAAGATTATGTGGAAATATTGAAGCAACATCTGAATACATCAGCCAGGAAGTTAAAGCATTGGCACAAATTGATCTTCTAAATAAACAGTGTATGGTACTGAATTAGTTACAAAGTGGTTTAAAGGTAACAAAGGACCCTTATACAGCCCAGATCTCAGCCCCACAGAACAGGGCTGCTAACATCCAGTCCTCTAGAGCAACTACCCAGCAGCTTTTAGATGAATCCCTGCTCCAACACTCAACACTGAGTCAAAGGGCTGAACTCCTCCATCATCATCATTAAGAATCAGAATCAGAATCAAGTTTATTGCCAATTAGGTTTGCACTTAAGTAAGTAGGGTTGCATGGGAGATCGACAGGCAGATTGGTGCGGTGTCTGCTGTGAAGCGGGCGCTGTACCGATCCGTTGTGGTGAAGAGAGAGCTGAGCCAAAAGGCGAAGCTCTCGATTTACCGGTCGATCTACGTTCCTACCCTCATCTATGGTCACGAGCTTTGGGTCGTGACCGAAAGAACGAGATCC
Source organism: Fundulus diaphanus (assembly GCA_037039145.1). Classification (NCBI taxonomy): domain Eukaryota; kingdom Metazoa; phylum Chordata; class Actinopteri; order Cyprinodontiformes; family Fundulidae; genus Fundulus; species Fundulus diaphanus. The sequence goes on from CM073133.1 coordinate 17,871,046, forward strand.
CGGATACAAGCGGCTGAAATGAGTTTTCTCCGTAGTGTGTCTGGGCTCTCCCTTAGAGATAGGGTGAGGAGCTCAGTCATCCGGGGAGGACTCAGAGTAGAGCCGCTGCTCCTCCACGTCGAGAGGAGCCAGTTGAGGTGGCTCGGGCATCTGGTCAGGATGCCTCCTGGACGCCTCCCTGGTGAGGTGTTCCGGCCCCGGATAAGCAGAAGACGATGGATGGATGGATGGTTTGCACTTACAAGGAATTTGACTTGTTGTTGATGGTGCAGACAAAATATATATATATATATATAATCTATAGCTATGTACACAGTAGACTGTGCCTTAATGTAACACAGAAGGTCTGGAGCTGCTACGTTGGTGTAGCTTGTAGGACCTGAACGGGGGAGGGAGAGAGGCAGTGTCAAGTGTCACTCTTGGCCTTGTTGATAAGGGTGGTAGCGGATGGGAAGAAACTGTTGTATTGGCGTGAGGTTTTGGTCCTGATGGACCGCAGCCTCCTGCCAGAGGGAAGTGTCTGAAATAGTCTGTGACTGGGGTGCGAGGGATCAGCCACAATCTTCCCTGCACGCCTCAGAGTCCTGGAGGCGAACAGGTCCTGGAGAGATGGAAGATTGCAGCCAATCACCTTCTCTGCAGACCTGATGACACGCTGCAGTCTGCTCTTGTCCTTGGCGGTGGCACCAGAAGCCCACTAAATGGCCGTTTGTTTGGTTCAGGCGTGTTGGAGAAGGAATGCATCTAAAAGCTGCTGGATAGTAGCTCTCCAAGACAAGACATGGGAACCCATGCTATATATCATTCACAGGCAGAGCTGAAAAGACCCAACAAGCCTGACCCGGTTTCACCAGATCCGTCTGGAGTAATGGGCCTAAATACAAGCAACACAACTTTTGTGAGAAGGAAATGGGCGTACCATGCACTTCTGAATTAGTAGAAAGGTAAATAAAATATATAGAGAAATACTTCTCTCATTAATTGTTCTAGGCATTTGTCAAATAGACAGTGGCGGTTCTACACCAAATTTAGCAGGGGGGAGAGGGTGGGGCCAGTGTGGGGCCAGTGCTTTTCATGGGTGCACAGAACAAAAGATTGCGGGAAATAAACTAAACAGGTCAATAATTGATCGATTAATATATTAAATGAGCCAAAGAGCCAAATGTGGCTTTGGAACTGCAGGTGGCAGACCCCTGACCCTACCTCAATACGGCTGGAGCTAAACGTGAAACGGCTTCATTTTTAAATTATTGTTAGAGTAAAACTGTAAAGGTAAAAAAAATACAATTGGTCCAAGGGATCAATGAGCTACGATATCTTTGTCAGCATATATCATCGTAAGAAATTTGTTTAATATCATGTCATTAGTACAGGGGCTATAACCAGGGCCAGGACCGTTTGTACAGGGGCACTGGCATATTTTATAAATACCCGGTAACTATCTAGTTTCTTTGCATGTGTTGGGGAAATTGGGGTACATTGTTTTGATCTCTCAGGTGAAATCTTCCACTTACTGGTTTTTAATTACTCTATAAAATACAGTGTACATATCAACAGACCCTCTGAACACGATGGGAGACTCCTGCACTGCCTTACCGTTATTACACCGTAATTAGTAATTAAAATCCTGTTAAAATGGCTCTGTTGGTCGCTGTAAAAGGGCAACTAATCTGAAATAGTTTGAACAACTGTGGCCTTTAAAGCCAATCTCTCTCCCTGCGCGGTCAGAGGCTCCAGGGAGCGGTCCTGGCACCGCGGCGTGGATTAATCCGACAAGAAGGGCTGTTATAAAACAGAGCGGCGTGTCTCTGCGCGGGCTGTCGGGACGGAGGGAGGGGTGGACACAGAGATGGAGGGGCAGAGGACGGCGGTAATCCACCGGTTCCAGACCCTGTCACCCTGCGATATGAGCAAACCTCCAGCCAAACAGCCGAAGGAAGCTGCCTGACAGGTTCTGCTGCTGCTGCTGCTGCCATTGTGTGCGGTCGGTCTCTAAGCCAGCCAGGAAACGGTGTGAGAGTCGTTTTTTGTTGTTGTTGTTTTTAATGACAAACAGCCGTCGGATGCGTGTAATGAAATGAAACTAATGAAACGTCTGCACGCAGAGCACCAGCGTCAGGTGTTTTATTGTGCGTTCCCACTTTGCCGTGATGAATTCATCTTTCATTAAAGACAAATGCTTGGCCTTTGTGCTGTCCTGTTCCTGCTCACTGACTCCCAGGTATTTCTCCTGACAGATTTCCTCCACCGGTGGCGTCAACACCCAGCAAAGTGGGGACATTACTTACGCAAGGCTCTGCTTATTGTTCTTTTTAAAGCATTAATGCATTTTAACATTGCACAGCCACCACTCCCTACATGTGGTCTCTTTTACATTTAACCGTTTGTGACTATTCAGGCAATGAAATGGGGCTCATTTGTTCAGTTAAATAGCTTTTAATTACGTTGTTTATTACAGCTCGCAAATGATTAAATCTGAGAAATGAATTTTGATTATTAGCTATTGCATCCAACTTTTGGTATTACTTTTACATTTAATGGAAAGTGTCAGATATGATCAGGAAATAACAAAATTTCATACCTTTGTTCAGTAAAAGAACATAAAGAAACATTTGTTTGTTCCCTGCTGTTACAGCACTTGGTATAACTTCCTTTCACCCAAACAAAAGTCTTCTTCTGCAACATTTCACCAGCGATGTTTCTCCTTTTGCTTTTGCTCACATAAACTGTATCTTTCAATGATCGTATTCCCAGAACAGCTGCTGTCATTTTGTATTTTAAAGGAGACTTATCATGCAAAATCTACTTGTTTAGCCCATAAATACGTTTTGTCGTGTACTTGGAGAAACTAGGAGTGCAGAAAATTTCAATGTAGTCCGTCTAGGCGCTACGTAGATACAGTTATATTCAGTTTGGGTCGCACTTTTCAACCCGTTTAGTTTTCCCTGTCCTCTGTTATGTTTTTTGATCAATTACGTCACAGCATTTGCTGCTGAGCTGGTAAAGAAGATCATGAACTTCCAGTTTACCGTTCTCGCTAATCCGCCATTTTTATTTTGTAGGCAAAACTGAAGGATAGCGAATCTACAAGTGGATATCAGGCCGTCCCCCAGCAGACTACAAAAATGGCCGATCAGGGTGGAGTGGAGCGCTCTACAACCTAGAGGGGGGCGTGGTGAAGTTCCACCTTTAGATTTAAAGAGACAGCACCAAAACGAGTTTCTCTCAGACGCACCTCAGAACAGGGGCAAAAGGGTTGAGAGATTAGTTTAGGTTATTTTGTTATAGCTGTAATTTTATTGCTCTTATTATCATCCTGTCGAGCACACATGATTTAGTTTTTAGCTTTGCCCTTTAAACTGTTGTTGCACATTTAAAAACAGAAATACTCAACACCTGACTTGACCTGAAACATTATTTGCACATCTTTAGATTATTTTGGACCCTTTACGTAATGTTGGTCATAAGAGAGTTTACACAACAATTTTCATCTTGAATAAAGCTGACAATATTTTTGATTGTGTAACTATTGGTAGTTTGAATATTTGCCTGAAATACAAGTGTAACTGAACCCTGCCGCAGCTTTTCTGCTCGTATTTGCTGGTTCTCTTGTCCATTATCTTTGAAATCTGGCTTCAAAACTGTTTTCAATCTGTTAGTTTTGAGGCTTGAGGCTTGAGGCTTGAGCCTTCGGTTATTTTTTGACGTCTAAAGCAAACCGAGGTTTGAAGTGAAGAAGCAAAGGCTTGCATTGTCAAAAATGCAGCAACTTCCCGCTTACGTACACACAGATGCACTCGGTTCTCACCTCCAGGGAAAGTGCTGCGTCTCTTTCTGCAGCGTTGATGTTTAGAGCGCTGCTAAACAACGTCAGGATGAGCCCAGTTCCCTTCAGGCTCTTCATGTAAAAAGACAACAACACGTCGTTCAGTTCAAAGTTATTCAAAAAATGAACGAGTTAATTTGAACGTGTTGATGCGCAGCACAGTTCACCAGGTTAGAGCGTACAGAGAGAGAGAGAGAGAGAGATCTTTGACCGTTCCTCGATGCACAATCTCTCTGTAGACTGACCCAAATCCTGGGTCCACTCTTAAACTTTCTTTCCTACAGGATGTAGGTGGTAGCAAGTTGTGCCGATCAGAGTTTGGCCATTTCTACCCAACTGATACTTAAAACCCAATAAAAACCCAATAAACAGGGCATACTTTTTTAATGCGAAACCTCTTTAATGGTTTAATTAACCTTAAAAAGGCTAATATGTCCTGCAGTTCTCTACTATAATAGTCACTGGGACTGAGAGAATATCTTGGGCTGGTGAAGGAAACGCCCACTGACTGCAAATCAAAATATGATAAAATATGAAACTGTCCCCACTTTTAGGTTTAAGGCAGGTTTTCGGACGCGGGAGCAAAACCCCCTTCGAGTAGACACACTTTGCCCGGTGACCAGTAACAAGAGTTTCTGACTGGCTTTTGTCTCAATACAAATCCCAGTAAGACCCAGATAGACCGAAAATGAAATTTTCCTCAGTATAAAACAAACAAGCTTTTCTTTTAATATCTTCATGAATTTGAATAATTAGTGACATTATTTTTTTAGTCTTTGCTATTTTATTTTTTGGGAACGTTTAGGGTCTTTTCTGAATACTTTAAAGGCCCTCCACTAAATTTAGGTCTTTAACTCAACTCAATTCAACTCAAACTTTATTTATAAAGCACATTTAAAACAACCAGGGTTGACCAAAGTGCTGTACAGAAATCACAATCGCAGAGCATAAGATAAAAACCGAAAGCAAAAATACATAAACACAATGCAACAAAAAAGATAAAATATAATAGAATAAATGTTTCAATGTAAATAAAATACATTTTTAAATAAAATAAAATTTTGCCAAATGTCCACTTAGACTTGATTAAAAGCCATGGAGAAGAAGTGTGCTTTTAGAGAGGATTTAAAAACCTCAAAGGAGCCTGCCAATCGAATATGCCAAGGCAAGTTACTCCAGAGTCTCGGTGCCTTTGGTTTTAAGTCTGGTTTTAGGCATGGCCAGTAGCAACTGATTAGAGGATCTCAGTGTTCTGGCTGGAGAAGCTCTGTCAAATACCAGGGGGCTAGGCCATTAAGAGCTTTAAAAACAAACAATAACATTTTAAAACCCATTTTAAAAACAACTGGAAGCCAATGCGACGAGGCTAGAACAGGTGATATGTGGTCACGTTTACGTGTGCCAGTAAGGAGACGGGCAGCTGCATTTTGTACCAACTGCAGACGGTGTAAAAGTGAGTGAATTACAGTAATCCAATCTTGTATTAATAAAAGCATGGATTACAGTCTCCAGATCTCTGTGTGGCAGGTACCCTTTCACTTTGGATAAAATTCTTAACTGGTAAAGTCTGTTTTTTACGACCGAACTAACCTGGCGATCGAATTTCAACCTGTCATCAAATATTACACCAAGATTTTTTACTGATGATCGAATGTTGGGTGTAAGAGGGCCCAAGGAGCCAGGAGGAAAATCTGCTGGACTACAACCAAACATTATAATTTCGGTCTTACTTTCATTCAGATTCAGAAAGTTTGAGGTCATCCAAGATTTAACATTTAAGCAGTCAGAAAATGACTGTATGGGGTTGTTGGATTTTGATGCTAAGGGAAAGTAGATCTGGACATCATCAGCATAACGATGAAAAGAAAGATTATGGTTCCTGAAAATTGACCCTAATGGTAACATATATAGAAGAAAAAGAATAGGTCCAAGAATGGAGCCTTGGGGAACCCCAGAACTCAAAGGGGCTGAAGATGAGGTGAATTCACTTAGCTGCACAGAAAAGCTCCGATCAGAAATAAGACTGGAACCATGAGAGAGCAGATCCTGTAATGCCCACCCACTGCTCAAGTCGCGCTAAAAGAATCCCATGGTCCACAGTGTCAAAGGCAGCTGTAAGATCAAGGAGCACTAGCATAGCAGGATTTCCTGAGTCAACAGTCACCATTAAATCATTAAAAACTCTCAACAGTGCTGTCTCAGTGCTATGAAAAGGTTTGAAGCCAGATTGAAACTTTGGCCACTAAGAATGATTGAATCTGGATAAAAACCACTTTCTCTAAAGGTTTTGATAAAAATGGCAATTTAGAGATTGGCCTAAAGTTGGACAACACAGAGGGATCTAGATTTTTCTTTTTGATCAGAGGTTGTACAACAGCATGTTTAAGAGCAGTTGGAACGCATTCGGTACTGAGAGAGGAATTAACAAATAAAAGTATGACAGATCCCACCGTAGTAAATACCTCTTTAAAAAGACGAGAGGGGATGCTGTCTGAGGGACAGTTTGTAGGTCGGAGATGCTGAACTATACTGGCCAGTGAGGAGAGACACACATGTTCAAACTGATCAAAAACAGCATTTAGAGGAGGAATGGCGGGGTCAAGGCTAGGGCCTAAGGAAGAGAAGGCAGATGGCCTAAGAACAGATACTTTATCAATAAATTCTTTTAAAAAACTCTCATAAAGGGTAAGCGATGGTACAACTGGAGAGTTATCACAAGGATTTACAAGAGAGTTAAAAATGTTAAAAAGGACTTGGGGCTCCTGACTATTACAAGAGACCATTTTTGCAGCTCTAACAGCATTCTGATAGATGGACAGGTTTTCACGAAGGACTTCTTTAGAGACATGAAGCTTGTCTTTTTTCCACTTTCTCTCAGCACGCCGGCATAAGCGCCTGAGAGCGCGTGTGGAGTCATTAAGCCACGGTTCAGAAAGTGCTTTAGTGCGCTTTGTTCTAAAAGGTGCAACAGAATCAAGAATATCCGCACATACCGAATTAAAATTGCTTAAAAGATCTTCAGAGTTAAAAGCATGACAATCACTTAGAGTGTCAAGAAGATCACCACAAACTACAGCATCATTATACATAACTGAAAACTGTGATGCAGTTTGAGTATTAATTATGCGCAGCCGGCACATAGGAGCACAGGTTTTAGCCTGCGAACAAGGAATTGAAACAGTAAAAAGCACAGGCAAATGATCAGAGATACATGCTGATTCACAAATTTCATTTACACACACAGATAAATCATATGATAGAACTAAATCTAAAATGTGCCCTTTTTCGTGAGTCGGGTTTTTAACGCATTGAACAACATTAAAAGACTCAATGAGGTTTAAGAAATCGGCGACCAGTGGTCTTGATTCACAACAGACATAATTATTAAAATCACCAGAAACAAGAAAATAATCGTATTTCATAGTGGCACCTGACAGGAAATCTGCAAAGTCACTGATGAAGTCCTTATTAAATTTTGGAGGGCGATAAATAACCGCAAACATAGCAGAGAGAGTGGGGAGTTGTAGCTCAAAGATTTGTAGTTCAAAGCTGGAGTAGGTTCATTAAACAATGAAGATCATGGAACATTAATTGTGTATCAGGTGAATTGTTTTATATTTGCCCATATGTTTAAGATCATTATCTTCCTGAAAGACCCATTTTTCAAATTCTGTTTATTTATTTATTGGCTGTAATGCCATTCACTTGAACAAGGTTCTGAGGGGCGTTATGATATTATTTATCTTGCCTGTATTTAACCGGTAAGTTGGCGATCTAATAAAGACAAAATAGGTAAAACAATAAGCAGCATCACAGATCTTCCCCCTTTACTTAACAATGGCGATGAGGAGCTTTTCGGCATGTTCTTCGTTTGTTTCCCTCCAGAACAACCTGGAGTGCATTTTAATTTTAGTCTCTGCAACCCACTCTCATATGATGGCGAGATAAACTTTGCTAAAATCATAATTGTCATAAGAATTTAGATGTATCAAGACAACGCTAAACTCTACATAATGACTATTAAGTATTGTCACTTTTGCTGTTTTTCCACTGCTGGGTCCATGGGAGCAGCAATAGGGCAGTATCTTTAAAAAAATTTAATGCTGTTGTTGTGTATATTTAGCAATAAAACTGCACTATTTAATGTAACTATAGTCAGGAATTACCTTAGAGCAGAGGTGTCCAAACTTTTCGGTACATGGGCCTAAATTGTCAAGTCACAGAACCTCGAGGGCCAAAAAATGAAAATAAAAATGTTTAAACCAAAATGTTTTTTACTTTTTTATCTGCTCTACAAAATATGATCATTTTAAAATGATCATATTTAAAATGATTTTGAAAATGAATGTGCAAATTATTGTAGATCCATGATTAAAAAAAGGGTTTTGCTCGTTTGTTGTATTAAAAGATGATCATACAGTTTGCAAATTATTTTGAATCATTTAATTTGACTGTTTAACAATAATAAGCTGAACTGTTTTTGGTCTAGCAATATAAGAACACTATTTGGGTCAGTTGTTCTTTGAAACACTTGCTGTAATTAGCCAATGTTAATAATTTAATTCCAAGCAGGTTTTAATGCACCAAAGTCTACATTTGCGTAATTAAATATCATTGGCTAGACGTTACTATGAAATAAAAAAAATGTCAAAAGTGTGTTTATTAAAAGATGAATACTTTATGTTGTACTTAACATTTTCAATTGTAAGATTTTAACTTTTCTGCAATAATTTTGTCCAAATTGAAAACTAAATTCTTCCTTCTGCATCAGCCACCTGTGGTGGTGGACCAAATCTTTCTTTGGACATGCCTGCCCTTGAGGAAGAGTTTGTGTTTGTTGGAGTGACGTAAAGTCAATATTTTGTCAAAAAGAAGACTGCAATAGATAATTTTTCGAACTGTAAATTTTGGCAGCTTTAGACAAGCAGCTATTTTCTTTTTGCCATTTCCCAACTCACTTCAGTGCCCTGCTCTCTTGTCTTTCCCATTTAGAAGAATAGCTAAGAGGCCTCTGTGTCACCTCACATTTATACTCCATGGAAAGCTAATTATATAAACGTATAAATTACATCCAGTTACTTATATTTCAGATGAATTTTTAGGGCTCCCGAGGCTTTTTTTTTTCCCCTTCCCACCACCTCTTCACTCTCAGAATTAATTTCAATTATCTCAATCAATTTACTGCCTAGTGAAAACATGAAGCTCCTCTGTGAATGAGCAACAATGCCAGCGTTCATTATGTGCTTGTGTTTTATCACAAACGCATCACTTAACTGGGTTCAACATGGAAAATATTGACAGCACAGAATGCAAATAAGAAATTTCAGAGAAATACTTCACGGCTGTGGCTTTCCTGTAGGTGTGTTTTGCTTCTAAAGGAGATGGAGATGTGTTTACGACCTCTAATTAGCCCCAGCAACTGAGCGTCGGCGACTGCAGAGGTAGCTGCAATCGCTCGTCTCATCTCATCATCTCTCTGTCATGTATTTCCTGAGCTTCTACTGCGTCGTGCTCCCTGCTGTAGTAGTATAAAGGAATCTCATTGACCTACTTAATATCGTGTGTCTGACTCCACCAGCAAGAAGCAGAGAGCGCGCGCGAGGAGAGGGAAAAAAAATAAAAAAATCTGCTGCAGTGACACACATCCGTACGAAACATATCGCCGTGTTGCTGCCGTGCGGATTGTCCCAGAATTTACCATCTGTGGAACAAAGAAGTGAGCTTTGAATTATTTTGTTGCACAATGCAAATCCTTTCAAAGGCTATGATGTTCATCTATAGGTAAACTATGGCTTACACAGAGAAAGGCAGGGCAATCGTCGTTTTGTGCGGGAAACCTTGAGGAGCATGTGCAACAAATCTTAAACTCTGTCCTTTGAAGTTTAAACCCCGTGAAAGGTTGAATTTTTCATCCTTGCAGATGTTTTTTTTTTTCTGAAAATGTTTTGCAAGTGATATGATTTACCGAAGCATCAAAGCTGCCTCTTGGTAAATGAGAGCCTCGCCGTACGAACATCAGAGTGGCTCTTTCAACGTCCACAGACGAATCAAGGCTTTTTTTTTTCCCTTTTTTTTTTTAAAAACGCATCAAAAGCTTATTTGGTGTAATTCTGATCACACTCTTAAGAGATCTTGAGGGTTTGCTTGTGTTTTGTATCAATTCAAGCATCGTTTACATCACATCAAAGCTTGAAAATACAAATTTGGCCAAGAGTGGTTGAATTAAGATTAAACGGGTTTATACTTTTACAACTTTTCCTCTGCAGTTGTGTTCAGGCTTCCACCTCACAATTTTTATATACATTTTCATGAAATAATATGATAAATACATTAAAAAAAAGAATTAAAAAGTTGCCAAAGAGTGACGACTTTGTTTGTAATATCACACTCTATCAGTGTGTAACACACTTTAAACCCAAGACAAAAGTACTGATATACTGTAATAGTCTGCATAAAGTAAAGATTTATATGCCTATTCATCAAATGAGGTGAAGGAAGTCTGTAGAAATGTCGGTAGCTGGGAGACCTTACAGACCGGCACTCTATTGAGGGATTAAAGGTTCAGCCACAAACCCAGCCTGCCTGTCTTTCACCACAGTGCTTAATGATCAGCTAAGACAAAAACTGTGATTGAAAACGCTAAATTCGGGTTAGATCGTTTCTGTTCCAGTTCCGACCAGCAATGTTACCCTGACGGCCATCACAGTCTGCCTTTTCATTCTCCAAATAGCTGGGGCAGCAATATGCTATCGTATTAGCTAGCCATGCAGGGATATAGCAAGTCCAACGTTTTCTACACATAATGTCTGTATTTTCCTCATAAGGGTATGACTGCACAAACACAATGTGGCTGCCAAAGGTTATTTTGAGGACACGCGTGTGTCAACCTCTATCACTATGTGAACAGTGGCTTTTCTCACAAACATGTGTGGCTTGAAAGAGTCGCTTTACCTGAGGAAACAAACAATCCTGCTACAGCTAATAAGTGTGGGTTAACATGCATGAGGAACATTAACATAGTGATTATTGATTCATTTAATAAAGTTATTTGTGGACATCAGTTCAGTCAGTGGTCTGGCTGCTGACGCCCAGCACAAGTTGTGTGTTGTAGCCATGGCATGAACTTCCATCCATCCATCCATCCATCCATCCATCCATCCATCCATCCATCCATCCATCCATCCATCCATCCATCCATCCATCCATCCATCCATCCATCCATCCATCCATCCATCCATCCATCCATCCATCCATCCATCCATCCATCCATCCATCCATCCATCCATCCATCCATCTTAACAGGAGGAAGGTCATTCTAGTTACACATACTACTTTATTTCTGAAAATCTCTGACCAACAGAGGAGAATCAAAGGAAATAAAACTGCAACTTTTAGTTCAGTAGGTACTTAGCATTAATAAACTGCCCTCCACAATTAGTGATGCCTATCATCTGTCTGTCTGTCTGTCCCAGTTATCCAAAACTTTTTACCTTTAAAATTTTATCAATGTTCATCAATATATATATATATATATATATATATATATATATATATATATATATATATATATATATATATATATATATATATATATACATACATATAGCGATAGATAAATGTATTTTGCTCTTTTTGCAGCAGTATTTGTTACATTTCAGTCATCATCCAATCCATCCATCTGTCTTGAATTTATTCGGGAATGCCTGATATCAGAGCTCCTCTGGTATCAGGCAGAGCCCGGCCACCCTGTGGAGGAAGCTCATTTCAGCCGCTTGTATTTGGGATCTGGTTCTTTCGGTCACGACTCCTACCTCATGACCATGGGTCAGGGTCAGATTGTAGACGGTAAATTGCGAGCTTTGCTATTTGCCTCAGCTCTTTGTTCACTACAACAGACTGCAGCAGCGGCTGCATTACTTCAGATGAAGCCCCAATCTGTCTGTCCATCTTCTGTTCCATCCTTACAAAGCAAGGTTTAGATTTTGTCCTTCCCTTACATTCATGATTCCAATTGTTAAATGCTGTAGTGCCGGGGTAGAAGTGGTTTCCAACTGAGGAAACCACTTTTATGATGGAAGAAGAGGAATCCATCTTCCTTTCTTGTGTCTTCTTCCAGGGAGCCCACCGTTGCATGCATAAATGATCTTTGTAGCAAAAGGACTTATTGCGTCCTTTGCTCTGCCATCAATAAGCGGCAACAAGTCCATTCAAAGTGTATCTGTTAGAAATAGTCAACTTTCCATCTGCAACCATGAAAAGTGAACAGGTTGAGGATAGCATGGTTACCGCCTCTCTACGTTATCCATATCTGGTGGTGCTTCCTGTTTTAGAGGGCATGACTCAAAAGTCTTTTTGTGTCAGAAAAGAACACGTTTTAAATCACTTATTTGCTTTGAAAAAATAGAAAGGTTGATGTTCTACTTAGTTTTCTGTTTTCTGACTTTTAGATATAGTTACCCTTCGTCATATTAAGGAAAAAGGGAATCCTAATTCCCACCATTTATTTTCCATTTACAACAAAAACCACATCCATGACAGCTGGATATCCAGAGATCTCGCCTCCCCTTTAAAGCCCTGTTCTGCGAGTATTTTATGCTCCAAAGCAGGAGAAAAAACTATCCTGAAATGATCTAGTTTCATTTCTTTGAAGTTATAAGAGAATCCTGATAGATTGTTTGGTGCATAAATGTTTGATTTGTAAGAAAAATTAAAACAATGAAACCTCCTTCTGTGTGCAAACCTCCGTCCTTTCAGTTGCAGCAACAGACGCCTCGTCGTCTGGCAGCGCGCTGCTCAGCTTCAACCTAAAAACATCGGATCGCACCGTCCAAAACTGGTGTTGTGGATGCTTCTCCTCCACGACGGAACGGATGGCATTAGCTGTTATATTTAGGGAGGTTGACAGCAGCTTGGCAGGCCGTAACTCTGACTGATTCAGAGTGTTTCTCACCTCCTCTTCAAACAGAAGGAACAGACAGGCCGTCAGGAAAATAGAGCCTCCGATTGCACGGAGGGGGACGTCGCCTCGGGTGAAATATGGTCGGGAAAAGTTTTCTAGTTCTTGCCAGGGTCGATGAAGGAGAAAGGATGTCAGGTTTAATCTGCGGGTGACATCTCAGCTGTATTACAGTAAGGATGCTGCTCTCAGTAGGTAGCTTTAATAAAATCTGAACATATTGGGCATGGATTGCAAAGTAAAAGAGAAACACAGGCCCCCTCTACACTTAGACACCCATAGTAATGATATTAATTAAGCCTTAAAACAACAGTAAAATAATGTCACACCAAAAAAAACCCCAGAAATATATATTCATTCAGATACATTTATTCAGGGGGTTACCTGAATAAAAACACCTTTAAAATGACTCCAATTAAATAAATGTAAATGCGTGTTTTTAAAGTTAACCTGCACTTTTGAGGTTCATCGGCGTGTCTAAGAACATCTAATTATTAATTCACAACTTCCAGTTTCTTTTAGGTGTAAATATGAGATGACACGGAGGCTCATATCTGTTAGGCACTCTTCAAAATGGGAAAGACAAAAATCACGTTGTTCACGTAAGGCAGACGTAGGTGGACCTTCATAAGACAGAAAATGGTTTCTTCAGCTTTTAACCTGTGGTCATGTAGTCAGGTCACCTGTTTTTTCAGACCCAGATAATTTTTCATTCTGTGTACGTGAACATCAGCCGTACAGCAGGAAGCGGCCACCCCACCATGCTTCACTGGTGGTAAAAATTAAAAGTCTGATCCATGTCATCCACTTTTTGCCCGGGTAATAAACACGACATCACCCAGAAGCTACTCCTCACAGTGGGAAAGATAGGAGAACATGCTATCTGAGTAAGAGAAACATGTGCTGGTCTTCATAAGTCCAAAAAATGGCTACAAGGAAATGGCTAATATACAATGTTCCAAACTGGATTATTACGGTGAGTCTTTGGCATCCTACTTGTGGTTATGGGCACTCAAGAAGGATTTGGTTAATTATAAACAATTAGTTTCATTTTCACACATTTATTTATATAATGTGAGCGACACTCAACCCCACAGCATTATGCTGCCACCACCATGCCTAATTGGAACTACTGGGCGGTGGACTATAGCCTTGGTAGCCCTAACCATTTAAAAACAGCGTAACTGAACCAGATTTGTAATTTACACTTCATTTTTTTAAAGCAATTAAATCAAAGTGTCTTTAATTTGTGATCCGGGACTTCACGTAGAAATGTTAATTCGGGCAGCTCAGAAGGAAAACAGCAGTCCAACCCAGTACTAGCTAAGTGTAGCTAATAAAGTAGCCTTTGATTGCCCAGGAGGAATATATGGATGGATTGACTGATTCACTGCCTAGTTTCACCATGTGTTGTGTTTTATATGTGTTATGGAACCCTTTTACCATTGATATTTGGTTATATACACTTCTTTTTATTTGCGAAAATTAGTAAATGCCAAAACTCTTGTCAAATCTACAATATAACTCGTCACCTCTTCAGAAATATTGACTTTAACCAGTAGCCGAGGCAGTTAGCTGCACCCCTCATCCGTAAGACCTGAATCAGATTCGGACTGCAGATGACGGAGGGTCTCTGCTGCCACCGCGGTCCGGAGCTTTGCACCGGCATCCTGTTGCAGCTCAACAGTCTTCTGTTGATAAAACAGCGTTTTAAATGTCACTTTCCTTTTTCGTCAGCTCCCGTCGTGCCGATTTTCATCCACAAAAAGGACAAGTGCTCAGAGGAGAGCACCCCGCCCTCAAATTCCCGGCCCATTGTGAACCTTCTGATTCACGCAAGGCCACAGTGAGATGCTAAGAGAGGCTGACCTCATTAGCAGCCAGATGGATACTCACGCCCCCCGTTTTCTACCCTCGTCCACCACCCCGCTGAGCTCCTGTCATAGATGAGAATAATGCCCCGTTGTCTGAGCTCTCTGGATGGACAGACCCAGATACAAGTTTATAATTGCATTGCAATAAGGTTTTATTTGTCTGTGCCTCACTCCGCTCACTCCGCTTGCCTGGTAATTGACGTTCTCAGTTGTCATACATCTATTATGTGCAATCAGTTTGGAAACAGGTCTATTCTGGAAAAAGATAACATGGAAAAGTCTAGAAACACAAATTTTTGCATTTTGAATTTAATTGTTTCTATACTTATACAGACTTGGAAAACGTTAAAACCAAATTTCCTCCTTTGTCTGTATATTTCATAACAGGATTAATGTGTTTTTGGATGTTACTCTGGATCAGTCCATCATCCTCTTGACTTTGCCTCTGCTTTAAATTGTTGAGTCAAAATCATCAAGATTCACTGAGTAAATAAATATCTTTAAGTAATATCGATCAGTGCCGTCGTGGTCAGTTAAAAGGACCGGGAAAGTGGACAGAACGAGTAAAAACGCATTAAACGGCTAAAAGACGACTTTGAACGATCTTCCGATGAACATGGTGGACGACCAGAACCACTCGAAAGGTTTGAATCTATATGAAGAATCCTTGTGATTCAGAAGAAACGGTAAACTGTTGTGCTTCTGTTGTGATACTTCGCTGATCCTTCAAGGATCTGGTCGTTAACAAGGTAGATTTCTGCTAAAATGAATACAGAGATGCTTTGTTCTGCTCCAGAGCGGCAAAAATGCAACAAGAGCTCTTACTGTAGATCGCTTTTGTCAGCTGAACTGAGAAAATAAAAACGTGTCCAAGTTTGAAACAGCACCAGCTTTTTCCTTTGAAGGGTGCATATGAGGTGAAATGTTTTTGTTTGCTCATATAAAACAAGAGAGGACGACCCTGATTATCCCGGGATATCCTCTCATTCGGTGTTTACCCCTGAGGACTCGTCTTCTACGTTACTCTCTGACTTTATCCATGTCTTCTTCACCTCATGATGACTGACGGTCACATCCGCTTCTCCTTATGACTCACTTTTTCCTGCTACAATCACAGCTCGCCGCCGGCACGCTGCCAGTCTGCCGTCCCAGAATACCCGACGGACCTGTCGAGGAGCTCGCAGGCAGATGACGAGCCAGCTCTTCCCTCCTCCTGGCCTGTCTGAGGCGCGGTGACATTTATAGCTGCTGGTGCTGCTCCACCAACCACTCCGCTTCTATGACACGTCGGATTCTTGTTTTTGATTTTTTTTTTATAGATTTGCTGCGTCCCAGCTGTGTGAACTCGGTCTGAGAACTCAGTGTTTCTGTGTTAGATGTGACCTCCAGACTGAGACGATGCCTTTCAGACATCACTGGCCTCTTTTTGTCCCCTTTCTCTCTCGTGGGATGAGCTTTGCTGAGCAAAGCACGCTGTCCTGCAGCTCACTTTAAGCAGTTTACGCAGATTCTCTCCTGGGAGCTGACCTCTCAGAACCACCTGCCCGGTTCTATGAAGGTGTAGAAATAATGTGCCCGCAAGCATCTTCTGGCAATAATGTGAATGTATCAAGACATTAGTGCTGTGTTTCCTTGCCCTAGTCGTCGGGGAGCACTTTGCCCTGCAGATTTTAGGCTTCTGTTTAAAAGTCATTAACAGGTTTCTGTAGAACCGACCCCTTGGGGAAATGAGGTGTTTTTAAACCGGGTTTGCAGCACCATGGTTGGGCGACTATGCTGCAGCTTTTTGCTTCTGGAAACGACACAATAACTCAACAGGAGAGATGTAACAGATATTTATGGCTTTGGTTTTGTTTCTTCTGGCTTGTTTAACTCTTTTGCACTAAAAAGATGGGAAAGTTTATTGGGTGAAAGAATATCATTTAGTGTGAATGTAAGTCCTAAAGCTTGAGCTATCGACTAAAATAATTTTGATGTTGTTTTCCATTGTATATTTGCTGAACCCTTTAAAATAAAGCGTATATTGTCACTGGGGATACTTTCCACTGTTCAAACATGCGCAGTCAGATTCAGAAAAGTAGAATAAGCGTTTCGATGAGGCTTGTTGGTCAGAATACAATTTTTAAAACTTAAATAACAGCCTTTAGGCAGGTATTAAATGTACCTGTCATCAAACTCACGTTTCTGTGTACAGTTTTTTTATTGATCTAATGTAATATACAGAAAATGTGATGTTTTTCATTAGCTGCAAGTAGAAAATCACCAGAATTAATAGACATAGAGGGTTGAAATTAATCTGTATAATGTGTCCCACTTTGTGAATTGAATTACTGAAGTAAATGAACCTTTAGATAATATTCTAATGTTCTCCTTTAGATAATTTCATAGCTAAACACTTGTTACTTAAAAGCCTGTCAGCGCAGCTCAGGAGCTGTTAGGATGTGGCATTAGCCGCTATGCTGCAGAACCGTTCAGAACAACATGCACTTGCTCGCCGATGTGAATTTATTTCCCCTCGTCTTTCAGAACTCGTTCCTTCGGACTGGGCTTATTTTAACTCTCCTCGCAAGACTGGTAAAGGCGGAGGCTTAGCTACAGTAGTTGGATCTGGTTTTCACTGTCAACAGACTTCTGCAAATTAATTTTCCACTTTTGAGCTTCAATTATTTGAAATCCAACCAACTTTTCCACCGCTGTGTGCACTGGTTTACCGTGCTCCCGAGTTTAATAAGGACTTTATTCCTGAATTTTTGGACTTCATGGCTAGGATTACCTTGAAATATGATTATATACTAATTATAGGAGACTCACAAGAAATGTCATACTCTGGACCTTTTACTATCTCATGGTTTCTGTCCAAATATTAATGAAATTTGTCAAAGAATTTACATCTGATCATCTACCTATTTTGTTTTCTATTACGACTCCAACCTCTGTGGTTAAAAAATGTCTAAGATCTATAACTTCTCGTAGGATTACCTCATCTACCGCCGCTCAGTTTTCTGCAGCCATAAGTGATATGTTACCGTCTGTATCTTACATCGGCTGCAATCTTGCTGTCGATGTTCTTACTACTCAATTTAACATCTTGTGCACAAATACTCTGAACTCTTTAGCTCCTCTTAAAACCATGAAGGAAAACAAACTGTCTGAGCCTTGGTTTAATGTAACTACGAGTGCTCTCAGGTGAGACTGCAGGTGAGCTGAAAAGATAAGACACAGGTTTCTTTTGACATTAAGAAAAATTGACTGATTAATTACCAGAATACTGTAAAATCTGCTAAATCAGAATATCTTGTTGCTTTGGTTGCCTCAAATAAAAATGGGCCTCAAGTTCTTTTCAAAGTCCTAGATAAAATTATTAACCCTTCGAATACACCTGCCCTCTTAGCTTATGTTGATTTAAAGGTCTTCACAGACAAAATGTCAGCCTTAAGGGGCTCTGTCACTTTGCCGGTCTTCTTTTTGTTGGATTTGAGTGCAGCGTTTGACACTATAGACGATGATATCCTTTTATTTCGATTGCAGCACTGTGTTGGTCTTAAGGGTGCGGTTTTAGATCGGTTCTCGTCATATTTGAAAGATAGAAGTTT
The DNA here is from genome assembly GCA_037039145.1 of Fundulus diaphanus. NCBI lineage: Eukaryota > Metazoa > Chordata > Actinopteri > Cyprinodontiformes > Fundulidae > Fundulus > Fundulus diaphanus. The sequence goes on from CM073133.1 coordinate 17,889,295, forward strand.
TTTCCTGTTCATCTTGATCACTGCTCCTCTGAGGGAGCACCCCTAAATTATGAAGCCCCTCAGGGTTCCATTTTAGGCCCTATTTTGTTTATATTGTACCTGTTGCCTCTTCTCTTTTCACCTCTTTGCAGACAACATACAAATATACACGTCCCTGAAGAAGTTAAACAAGAAGGATGATTCCCTACAGTCAAGTTAGATCATGGATGGAACAATTTTTTTCTTTACTTGAATCAAAATAAAACTCAAGTTAGAATATTTCGACAAAAGAACCTTATTAGCAAACCTAATGAATTTCTTGCTTCCCTAGCCCCCTTTTTTAATCAACCTACTGTTGTTTGAAGCTAGATAAGCAAGTGAGTTCTGTTGTGAACTCAAGCTTCTTTCATCAAGCTTCTGTTTAGTGCAGACACTAGATTTCACTTTAGCTAGAAGGCGCAAACACTTTCAGAAAATTATCCATGCCTTCATTACCACACGCTTAGATTATTGTAACTCATGACATAAAAACATGGACCAGTCCTTTCTACGGCGTCTCCGAATGATTCAAAACGCTGCAGCTCGACTCTTAACTAGAACCCTGAAGCGTGAACATATTACCCCAGTATTGGCTTCTCTCCATTGGCTGCCTGCATCTTATCAGATCGATTTTAAAATTCTTTTATTGGTTTTCCAAGCTTTTTGGCAGGACCGCTCCATTTCCAGAACACTACGATCAAACAATAAATTACTCCTACTAGTGTCCAGAACCAGATTTAAGAGCAGAGGAGACCGCGTATTTGTCATTACTGCACCTAAAATGTGGAACAGCTTACCCCTCAATATAAGATCTGCCCAAAAATGTGGAACTCCTGAAAACTCATTTATATTCCTTGGCATTTAAATAAGGTCTGACTTTGTAAACTGCGTGTCCTAATTGTTCTTATTTATTGTGTTTTATTCATTGATGGTTTTATGAAAACTGTACAGCACTTTGGTGCAGTTACAAGCTGTTTTTAAAGTGCTTTATAAATATAATTCACATTGACGTTGACATGGACCCCCACCACCAGTTCTGACGCTGAGCCACAGGGGGAGGGGCTGCCACTTCTGCACCCATCAGGTCCTGTTGATGGGGAGGGTTGCTGGATCGGACCCACAGCGACTCAGTGTTAAAGATGGTGGCATCCAAGTCTAAAGATCAACCGGGACATGGTGGCGGTCATTTAAAAGGCTGAAAACATAAGAGCAGTGACTGTTCATATAATTAAATTGGGTGTCTGTGTCAGAGAGCGCGCAGTTCTGCTGTTTTCAGGTCAGATTTTTACTTTCGATTTGGGTGTCTTAAACCATCTGTGTTCCCGCAGCAGCCGGTGACGGACAGCCCAGCCAGCCTGACGGGGGTCATTAATTACCGCCAGGATTTGCTGCCTCCACTGCTGCTCACAGAGTAACCGAGCGGTTACAGCTTCGGACTGCGAGCCAAGAGGGCCGTCTTCAGCCGTTCGTTACTGGCTGTTCAGGAGCGTTCGGATTTAATTAACACCCCGTCTCTGTTTCGAGTCTTTGCAGTAGTTGTTCAGCGTCGCTGCGCATACGTCAAGAGAGGCACAAGGAGAATTTACTCACAGACGATAAGTCTGCATGTAAAATGAGACAGGAGGTTGGGGCCTCCTGTTCAAAGTGGTGCCCTGGAGCCTTTTATAATAATAGTCTCATAGAAAAAAAACAAAGTGCAAAAAAAAAAAGGTTGTTAAATAGAAATTGCATGGTACAACCTGAGGCTATTTGTGTCTTTATGTACTTAATTGGAAAAGTCTTACCTGGGTTGTCGTTCGGGTCAAAAGATAAACAGTTTGGGGGATTTTTTTGTTTCTTGCTATGACTGGTGGTGAAACAACCCCTCAGCATGATGCTGCCACCACCATGCTTCACAACTGATTCAGCGTTCTGAAGTTTGATAGCCTCGTTTTGACTCCTTCAAACATCCTTCGTGGTATTGAGGCCAAACGGCGTGGATTTTCCTCGTCTGGCTGTAAAACTTGATTTGCCCCATGTTTGAAGCTGCAGACTGCAATCGAGCGCAAAGTTTTAATTTTGGATCTTGATTGCTGGCCTCTTAGGTTGCAGCAATGACTGGTGCTCCAGCAACTTTTCCTTTAAAACCATAACAGGAATCCTTTCTCTGAGTGGGGAAGTTTAGGTCAGATGGCGGAAACTTGGACACAGTAAGAAGGACCCCAAACACCACATTCAAACTAGTTTTGGGATAGATACTAGGACGAACCCGGTTTGGGTTAATTGGTGGTCTAAGCTTAAAAGTCTGTGCCAGGGTACTTACTGAAATGAGCTCTTCTAATTCTGCCATTAAAGTGGACAAATATCCAGCTGGATTCATGCCTGGCTCCTGGTTGATGGTGTTTTTGCTCCACACCCCTTTTACTTCACCAAATATCAGTGTTAGTAAGTGGGAAATTTGAGCCTTTATCTTTAATTTTTTTACATCGTGTTGATTAGAGAAAATTCACAGTAAAAATCCTTCAGGTTGTTTGTCGTCATTCCCTCCTCAAGAAAAAAATGATTGTTCATAAAAATCATTAAAAGCCTAGAATTAAAAGTATTAGTGTCAATGATTGGTGCATGTAAACTTCTGACTGGACTACTAGCCGGTTTTAAATACTTTAACTTAGCCAATGTTGATAAACGTATAGTGTCCTAAAATTCAATTTCCTGCTTTCCACTCCATATAATTTAAGGGTTTTCAAATTAGATAACTTTTTGTGGCTCACAGGTTTTCTTCCTTATCTGCAATACCACTATTTCAACCATTTTTTGCTCCTTTTTTCTCTCTTCGGGGTTTTAACTTAAATAAAAATGACTGTGGCCAGTCTGCGTGTCATGATGGGAGTCTGAAGCGGACCTGATTGTAATTATACATTTCAGAGAAGCTAAAGCAGCTTACAGGAGTGCTCGCTGAAGTGTAAGCCTCCCCCTCCTCTTTCTCTCTTCCAATTTTTTTTCTCCCCACCGTGAGATCTGCAGAGTCAGCATTACACTCTGAGCACGCCATAGCCGGTTTGCAAACATGGCAGTAATTTATGCATGAAAACCAAAGTCACAGTCTTGCATAGTCAAACTGAAAAAACTTGAGAAAAAGATCTTAGTGGTACTTTTTTGTAACACACATCTTTAGCTACCATGTTATGCATAAAAAAAATAGCTTCTTTTAATATGGAGACTCATTCAGAGACATGGAATCAGCTGCTCCTGTCAAAAAATTAAGATTTGAAAATTTCCTTGAGCTCTGAAAACTCAAGATTTGACACTTGAATCCCATGAGCACCATCTGAGGATCAGGTTGTAAAGATGTTAGCCCTAAAAAGTGTTGTTTAGTTGTGAAAGACACCAAAAATCTCAACAATCTATCTCAACAACAGATCAGGTCCTGTATTTCTAACATCAGTGAGATCTCTGGATGCTGCCTCCATGGAAGATGAGGTCATGCTGACCAGACCCATGATCTGGCAAGGACATTTTGAAGGAACGTGAAGCAAAGCAGCTCTTGCAAGAGAAAGATAAAATCCTGGTTAGTGTGCAGATGCAGATTTTGCCCATGTTATTTTGAAAGAATCTTGAAAATCTTCCATGTCAGAGTTAGAAACAGAACCTATTTCAATTTTTTTCTCTAAACATGAGTGCATGTTCATTAGAGGTGCACAATATATCAAATCACAACCGTGATCTCAATATCAAACTGTGCAAATGCACAGTTGCAAAGGACTTTCTTTGGTACAGCATTTGGAAAGCGACATCATTTTTCTTAAATTTGTGCTAAAAATAAGATGCTTAAATCTAATTACGTGTACTTCAGCAATTACAAACTCCATTTAAAGATAGAAATGTGTGGAATCTACCAAAATGTTAAATTATTTGAAATATCCAATTATTAATATATTGATTATATAAATAGTTTGCAATTGCTGAAAATGTACATTCCTCCCTCATTACTGGGGGCTGGTTCAAGGCTGGAGCTTATAGTCATTAAAATGGACTTTCAGGCTCCCTTATAACCACCAAATATAGTGACGCGGATCAGAAAGGGCCAGCAGCAATGAGATTGTGATGATGGCAGAAAAATAGACAAAAAAATAAAAGATAGATTATTTATAATCAGAATTGATATTCAACACTGCAAAAAGGGAACTAAAAGTGAGTAAAATGTTCTTGAAGTGAGGTAAATAAGATTATTTGCCAATGAAATAAGATTTTTGCACTTAAAATAGGAACAATTCATCTCCATCAACTTATTTCAAGTGTGGGATATCTAATTATCTTACTTTAGGGGTAAAAATACTAATTCCATTGGCAAATAATCTTATTCTGCTGCTCAAATCAAGGAAATATACACTCATTTCAATAAAATTCGACTTACTTTTAGTTCCCTTTTTGCAGTGAACAATTTTGTCACCATGTTGTGTTTCCCTAAAGTTGTGCAGCTCTAATACGAATTGTCTTGAGATAATTAATGTCTAAAATAATTGATACACTCTGCTAACAGTTTTTTATGTTAAATCTTCTTGTATCGAGTTAGACGTAGAGATAAAGTAGTTCATAATTTAATTTCATAATCTACAGCAATCTAGCAGAGTCATAGGCAGAGTTGATTTCGTTTGAGGGAAAAAATTCCCTTGTGAATATCTGTGGGCTGTTTATAGTTATATTAAAAAGTAAGCTTGACTTGCCAAAGGGGCCACCTCAGTGCGGCCTTGTTTTTAAGTTCATGCCAGCTGGCTGAGTGGCAGCGTGTCCTCTGCTAGACAGCTCGCCTGTTTTCTGGGTTGTTCAGGAAGACTGAAAGCACGAGCAGCATTCCTCCATGAAAGGCTCCGTTGTCTTTCCCTTTTAACGCTTCGTGTCGGGTCTTTCGCAGAGGTCGGAGTCGGCTTAGCAGAGGGGAGCGGTGAGGGACTTACCTCCTACAGAAACACACACATGCCTGTTGTTTTCATGCTGTCGTGCAGAATGATGTGCAACCTGTGCATCTTGGCTAAGGTCACCATAACAACTAGGGGCAGGTCCTAAGGGATTTACTGTTTCCTGGATCTATAGGTGCTACATCCAGTGGGGATTCAGAGAGTTGACTGCTTGCACAACACACCTGTTAATTTGCCGCTTTCACCGTGGCAAGGTTAATCTAAAAGCTCTGAGAGGACGTGTAAAACACTCTGTTGCTCAGTTTAATGTCTGTCACTAAGCCATTTTCATGTCAAGAACTAATGTGGAGTTACTGTGGATGAAGTCTAATAGAAAATCTAATTTCCAGTTACTATGTATGAGGACCTGCAGTATTACATGATTACATTACAGATATTAATGCAGGACTTTACAAATGGGCTTATGCTTTAACTCTTAGTGCACTGCAACTATGGCAGCACAATATAGTGCAAATTTATTGACATTGCAGCATCACTATAATAATAATAATAATAATAATAATAACAATAATATATATATTTTTTATTTGTAAAGCAATTTTCATTGTTAAAAGCAATCCCAAGGTGCTACAGAGTACAACAAGATTAAAAACAGGTTTAAAAGCCAAAGCACAACAATAGATTTAAGAAAAAGCTTTTTTAAACAGGCAGGTTTTTAGGCCTTTCTTAAAAGAGGGGGCCATAAGGTGGTTCGTTTCCTGGGCGGAGGTAACGTGAGGAGGTCTGTGGTGTGGGGAGGTCTTTTGAGGTAGGACCGGTCACTTCCATGGATGCACTGATGGGTGAGTAGAGCGATTTTGTAGTCGATCCTGGATGAAAACAGGAAGCCAGTGGAGTGAGTGAAGGATGGGTGTGATGTGGTCATATTTACGCATCCTCATCAAGACCCTAGCGCCGCTGTTCTGGATGTGTTGCAGTTTTTGTAGGCTCTTGCTAGAAGTTCCCATAATGTTATGCCCCCTTGCAATTCTAGTGATTATAAGGGACCAACATAAGTCTAGATGGTGAAAGAAGAGACAAACTGGCATTTAACATGTTTTTAACACATTTTGTTCTAGTATTTAGGCTGAGGAAGACCACAGGGCAACATAACAAAAAAACAACCCTAGAGCAAAATAAAATTAGAACTTGCCTAACTCCAAAATAAAAATGGAAATCTAATAAAAACAGCACCTTTTAGTTTGACCAAAGTATTAGCATAATTTAAAGTTGCACAGTGCAAGTTTTTAAGTTAAATATTATTTATTTTCTTTCCCATACATGCCCTTACAATTGCCTGTCGTGTAAAATTAGTTATCCTCTATTTACTGCCTCTATAAGCTCCATTAGTCAGTTTATGAGAGAGTGATTTGGGCTGAATGTTTTCCCATGCAAAGGCGCAACACTGGTGTCATTTCAGCTTTTCACCAGAGGTGGCAGATGTCTGCAAAAATCCTGCAACTCAACGCTATGCTCCTTTAAGCGATATTAAAAGATTTTTTCAGGCCAATATACAACACTTGGTGTGTATTGATGCTCCGTTCCTGCTGCTCTTTTCAAAAACTCACCTGTGTCCCTTGAGAGGGTTGGATCTGTTGCTGAGTGAGTCATGTGACCTCGCACTGCTCTAGGTCACATGACTCATTATAGGTTACAACAAAATAAAACATATGATACCTGATCAGACATATTTTTAGTTATCTGATGCAGGATTTTAATGAGCAGTAAATTAGAAATTTTCTGTAGAAATGGCCAAAATTAACAAAAAAAATTCTAATCTGTCACCCGGAATGGAAGTCACATTCCCTATAAATTAACATTCCTCTCCATCAACAATGTCTTAGTGAAGTTTTTCTCCTTTCAGACATAGAGGTACGGTCCGGAACTACTTCGGTGCAGTGTGCAGCTCCTGTTTACTTCTTGGTTCCTGAGCCAATCATATAAAAGAGTTCCTAAAACTGCGCAGCAGTATTTTATTTTGGCAAAAGAGCAGCAGCCTGCAAACATGGAAGCCAGTAAGAGAAGCAGAGCAGAAATAGAGAAAAATACATCATCATCATACCTATCCTGTGGTTTCACAACAGCAACGGAGCGTTGAGAAAACGGCATAATAGGCTGTTGTGTATGTGTTGTTCCAATTTGAAACACAATGTGTCATTATTACTTATTGCTCCTTTAATCTAGAGGGGCGAATGTGGCCTTGTCTTAACAAGTAACTCCATGACTTCTCAATCTGCTGGTCCAATGTGGTCTGCTATCAGACTCCAAAACATTGAGGGAGACTGTTTTGAAAAGTCTTTTGCAATAGTGCAGCGTTGCCAGTGGCCTTCAGGGGCACAAACCTGTAAATTACAGGTCTAGTGCCCCTAGTGGCTAAAACGTATATGGTGCTGCTTTGAACAGGAGAAAAACTGGAATTAAACAAAAAAGGGCATCTCTACCCTGCAAAGCCAATCTGACCAAAAATTTTGATTGCTGCAAGAGATTTTTAAAAAGCCTTTAAGTCTTAACAAACAGAAATAATATTTGGCAGTCAAATGGCCAAAAAGGCAGAGAATAGCTCTTTCACCGTCATTGCTGCTAATTGATGATTGACTCGACACCTTGGAAGCAGCACTCAGTCACAGAGAATGAGTATCCTAAAACAAAGCATAGGACATTTCTTTACTAACAGAAACACCCATATTGGGGGTGTAGCAATATTATCAGTATTGAAAGGAACTGCTTAGACTGTAGGAAATATTAATATAGGTACCATGCATTTAGTGTTTTATCCATACAAGTAATATACTTGGTAATGTTTGTTGTTCAGTGTACCAAAAACTGTTGTAGGAGGGGTGATATTTTGGTAAAGTCAATAAAAAACTACAAGTAAGTTGTTTATTACCATAAAGGCAGCTGTTGCTTTATCCAAATTTTTCTATCAAACACATTATGGGTTAGACTACTCACTAATAGTGTCTATGTTTGCAGTGAACCCAAAGTAGAAAACACTGTTTGGCCTAATATGTGTTTATTGCAATCCACATGGTCATCGCACCGTTTACCAGCTTTGTTGCATGTTTCACTAACAGCATGCAGCCGTACTTACATCCATAAAGTCCAATATGATTTAGGAGGATTTTCAGGGCTGGATCAACACAGAGTGGTGCAAAAATGTAAAGTGGAAGGAAAAGAATATTTTTGGGTTTTCAAACTAAATTTGCTGACAGGACAGTGAGACGGGGACACAAAAAATATGGAGAAAGCTGTTTATGAACTCTCATTTGCACTTTGCCAGTTATATATGAATACGTTGTGCTGGTCTATCACATAAAATCCCCCCAAAATTCATTGTAGTTTGCAGTTGAAAAGAAATCTGTGATACTGAGACACGCAATATGTTTATGGTACAAAATCTACATTTCTTATCTTTTGCAATCAATACATTTCACCGTGCTCCAGATTAGTTAACAGACGCTTGCACTTTTACAGAGCGTTCAGTGCAGAAGCGTCATGATGCTGCATTGGCGTACCGATTGCAAACTAAATAATTCATACTTCAGTAAACTTCACTGCAGAGAAAAAGCAGAAAGAGTCATTTAAATAATTATATAACAGCTTCATTATTTAGCTTTGAAATTATGTGTGATGTCTTTGGTGCCAAAACATGTCCCTCTTTCATCTCCTAGACTGAATGCGTGCATGCTAAGTCCTGCGGCATTCATTTCCTCCCAAGCTACGGCATCTGTAAGCTGAATCTGACAGTTTGAAGTCAAAATTCATCGGAAATATGAAGAGAAATCTCCGGGCAGCCATTATTGTCAAGACAGTGGGGCAATACAGATGCTTCACTCGACTTACGAGATGCTCCCACCCTCTTTGGATGCCCTGACATTGGAGTGCCCTCAGAGGCTTCTGAAGCTGGTCTGCCAAATGTTTGTACAGACCACCAAATAATGTGAACGCATACAAGCTCAGGCTTATCTAAGCAGCACCAGGACTTCCTGTCAAAATGACAACACATTATACTTACAATTCAATGATTTAGGGGCAGTAATGACTGATGATACAGGCACAGCTATTTAAAAGACAAAATTCTCGTAAAATTTAAATATGACTTAAACAGTTATTTATAGCCGGCAGTCATTGACCCAGGACAATAAGTCACAAAAGGTTATAGTTTAAAAAGCAGCCTGGTCAGAGTGCTGTATTTAAGCATATTAATTGAAAACTGAGTGGAAGGAAAAAAGTAGCACCCCAGACCGGAGAGGATTGTGAATAAAAGCCCATTCAGGAGCTTGGACGAAATTCACAGGGATATTGGTTATAATTATCACATTCTTTGTGTTAAGCTGCCCCTAAACCAGAGAAGCATCACACCTGGACCAAGGAGAAAAAGAAATGGACTGATTCTCAGTCATCCGTTTCAGATGAAAGTAAATTTAGCGTTAAATTAGAAAATCAAGGTTTCTGAGCATAGCGAAAGAGCGGAGAGGCACAGAATCCAAGTTGCTTGAGGTCCATGATTAGTAATAATCAGCTTATTGATGCAATAATCGATGTGATATAAGCCTTGTCCACATATTTAGCTCAAATTCTTTACAGTGCATAAGAAAACCTTTTGCAAAGCTGACAGTTCTGTTTTAAAGCCACTTGATTTCTGGATGCAGTGCATCCCTTTTCTCTTTAGCCCAAATCATGTGCTTCTGGTGTCTTTAGCTCCACCATAGCCTCCCAATCCTCCAAAGGTTGTTGCTGTCTCTATTATGGACCGTTTTCTACCAGTTTTACCTTACACTCCACTTTCCATTAGTGTGCTTGGTTATAGCCAGTGTCTTTTAAAAATCCTTATTGTTGGTCTTATGTCAGAGCCAAATATTCAGAGAAACTGATTCAGGGATTTTCCTTAGCTGCAAGCCATAATCATCAAAATATTGGCTTCTAATACATCACCTCATTGTGTAACGGCTGTATTTAATACATGAGTTTCACTCATTGTAATGAATTGCTGGAATAAATAAATTTTTTTGATGCTATTCTAATTATTTGAGGAGGGCCTGTGAGGACTGCTTCTGCTGTATTATTTAGATTGAAGACATTCAGGGGGATTTTGCACCATTTTCAGCTGCAAATTTAATTTCAGTGGCTTGGACGTTTTATATTTGGAGGATGGAGCACGTCCAGATGAAGTATATTTAGACTACTGCAGGTGCTGCAAGCCAGAGATTGATCGTCCATGTAAAAATAACCCGTCCTGATGCAGCGGGAGCTCCAGCAGAAAGCCTTTTTGCATTAGTGCGTGACCTTGGATTGGCCCAAAAATTAAATCAAGTGACAAAAAGAGGCCGTTTGGCTCCTAAATGTGTTCAGTCAAGACTGTGTGTTGTATTAATTAATTTATTCAAATGGATTACAGTCCAGATTAACTAATATAATCTGCCTCTAAACATTTCAGAGCGATTTATCTCTGTGAGTTCTCCCCGCTGGGTGAGCCTCATTCATTCTGTTGTGCTGGAGTCTTAGTGTCCTCCGTCAGGGCTGAGAAGGGCTTTATCTGCATCTAACGGCCGCTGAAGCTACTTTTGTACCTCCCCGCCCCCTCTCAACCGCCTTTCACCCCCCACTTTCCCTGGTCACATCGCTCCTCCGGTTTAATCCCTTTCTACCACAGCCAGACGCCTCTCTCCTCACTGTGCAGTCTTTGAGGAAAATCACAAATAGGCCAAGCTGATGAGTGCAGATGCAGCTGAAATTTCTCCGGTTCTTGCGCAGACCTCCGCCCACAAAATGTTTTCCCCCTTTTCCCACGAGTGGACTTATTTTTCTTTTTTTGGGTGATGTCATCCGGCTTCAGTGTCTTACGCAAACAGGCGCGACCGAGAACACATGATGTCACATTTTCATTAGGGAAACAACCGTTTGCCGATGGATCTGAAGGATGTTTTCCTGCTTTGGCGATTTGTGTTTAAACTAGTCAAGCACTGGCAAGCACACACACGCACCGATACTCGTCTGTGAGGCCTCACTAATTACTGTGGAGAGCAGTTAATTAATGCTAAGTACCTACTGAACTAAAAGTCACCATTGTGTCCTAATGTTGCAGTTTTATTTTCTTTGATTCTCCTCTGCTGGTAAGAGATTTTCAGAAGTAAAGTAATATGTGTAACTAGAATGACCTTCCTCCTGTTAAAAATGGATGGATGGATGGATGGATTAACCATCTGCACATATGGTTTTAAAAGGAGGCTGGATTCCTCTCCATCACTCGACTCGAATTGCTCAAACTACAGACAATATGTAGTAACTGTAACAAATCGTTACAACTGCAACACTTTCGAGTGTAAAACTGGAGCTTTAAAATACCCAAACTGGGAAACCTCCAGAGGGAGGTACTTTCAGGTGCCTGAACCACCTCAACTGACACCTTTTGATGTGGAGGAGCAGGAGCTCCAGGCTCCCGCTGGATGACTGAGCTCCTCACCCTTTCTGTACGCCTGAGCACAGTCACCCTGTAGAGAAATGCAATTCACCCCACTTCCATATGGGATCTCCTTCTTTAGGTCATCAACCATATGTCATGAACGTCAGTGAGAGTTATCAAAACCTCTGCTGATATTCTGAGCTCTTCCATCACCACAACAGACCTGGAGCAGCACCATCTCTGTCCGACTGAAAGTGGCCCCTTCACTGGAAGGAGCGGCCCGCTTCTGGACACGACCTCAGACCAATAGGAGCCAACATGAATACTCTATAATCTTCTTAAATTTCCTGAATTTACCCATTGACGGACAATAAAGGTATTTCTTATCTTATCTTAAAACTATATTGATCCGTATTTCCGGAGACTTTTTGAAGGTCTATGGCAGTGTTTCTCTCATGGTCCATTAGGAAAAGAAAAGAAGAAATTCAAGCCTAAAAAAAGAAAAAAACTAACAACAGACTATGAACATACTGTTCATAGTCTGTTGTTAGTTTTTTCTTTCTGAGGGTCATGTTTTTAGCAGATAGCAAAGAGCCAGCACAGTACCTCTGAGAGACAGGCCCTACTGTCTACTGTGAGAGGTTTACCACTAACATCTCTTTGGGATTAGCCTTTAAAGTTTAAACTCTTATTTCCGTATTTCCAACTCTTATATTTGGTGTTTTTCATATCTTCGACTAAGTGAATGGGAGACAATTGTGTCTTTTTCCTAAGTACTTATTTAAAATTGGTTCTTTACTAGGTTGTATATTATGTTATATTTGGACCAATTGTTGGTTCATGACTTGAGTTTGGGGCATTTTTTAATTCTTGAATAATTTTTATGTCAGAATTATTATCTTAACAAACAAAGATCCTCTAAAAATGGTCTCGAATTAAACATAGAAGCATGAGTCTTAAAAAACTTATAAAGCCTAAGGAAAATGTAATCAAGACCAATTTAGCTTAGTTTAGATTAGCTTATTGATTTATTTGGAACCTAAGTCAAAATCAAAATAACAAAATAAAACATGAACAAGACCTTAGAGACATGAAGCAAACCTTTTGAAAGGGAGTAGGTAGAAGTAAAACGCATTTAATTAAAAAAACTAATTGAAGAAAATCTGAGTTGTTTGAAGCAAAGTATTTATATTAATCTTTTTCACCACAGTTTCTTTTTTTTACTTCTATTGCTCATTTTACACATACAATAAACAGAGACCCCTTCTTATTGTAGTCTGGGTATTCTAAGGAGCTTTGTAATCCACTGACTCCCCAGAGGGATTAGCTCCTGTCACCACAACTGTGATTTAAACCACGGGTTTTGTGGAAGATGTTGACACAGACTTGAGGGAGAACCAGCAGGGACGGCTTGTTCTGGATGCCTTTTTTTCTGCACATTGTTTTCTGCTTATCCAAGAATAGGCCGTGGGGGCCACAGGTCAAGGAGGGAGACCCAGACATCCCTCTCCCCGGCAACATCCTCCACCTTGTTCTGGTGGATCCCAAGGGGATCCTAGGCCAGATGGGATGTACAGTCCGTCCAGTGAGTTCTGGGTCTTGCCTAGGGTCTTCTCTTAGTGGGATGCGCCCGGAAAACCCCCAAAGGGAGGCACTCAGGGAGCATCCTGATCAGATGCCCACAACACCTCTGACTCCTTTCGATGCGGAGAAGCAGGGGCTCTACTTTGAGCTCCCCTTGATAACAGAGGTCCTCGCCCTACCTCTAAAGGTTGCTTTATGCTTGACCCACGTACCATTCTCCGTACGGAAATGAGACGTGCGGACACAACGTCTGATTTCCTCCGAAGTAGCACTATTCTCCTAGTCTCTAGAGGGCAGCGTTGTGCTCCTATGTCAAACGTACTGCACCCCCCTACACAGTTGTTTCCAACATTTTAAAACCTCTTACTTTATTTCAAGGGTGACAGCAATTTCTGTCCGGGATTTGTTAACAATTTGCTGATCACTATGATCTTCATAGGCCAAACTATAAAGATGTTTATATTTACTAACCTCCCCCAGAAGGATCGCTTGGTTGTCCGCCATGTTTTTCTGCGCGAGACTGTCTGCGTAGTTAGTAATTTTCCTAGGTGTGCGGAGCGGAAACTTTTGGCCTTGCGGAGGGGCGAGGAAGCCGAAATTATGTAATATGACCACATGGACCTCACAGATGCTGCAAGCATAAACCAGGCTTAAAGGAGCAATAAATCAGACATTTACTGCAAAATCAACTTAATCATTTTCATTTGTCACCCAGCATGGCAGTAACATTCCCTATAAACAATTGCTCCTCTCCAACAACGATGTCACGTTGTACTCCTTTCAAACCTAGAGGTACGGTCAGGAACTACTTTGGTTCAGAGTGTAGCCCGTGTTTACTTCCTGGTTCCTGAGCCAATCATGTGAGAGTTCCCAGGGTTCCTAACACAGAGTGCAGCATTTGGTGTTTTATTTTGGCAAAGGAGCAGCAGCCTGCAAACATGGAAACCAGGAAGAGAAGCGGACCAGAAATAGAACAAAATACAACATTATATACCTGTCCTGTGGAAGTAAAGATGCAGTAGAGTTTCACACTGTTGAGAAATGGTTGTTCTCTGTGAAAGTGTTGTGTATGTGTTGTTTAAGGCTGAGCCCAGCCACCCTCTGGAGGAAGCTCATTTGGCCGCTTGAGTCCACTCAGTTAGAGACGATAGATAAAAACAACTAAAAAATATTAAACAATTATTTGGGGAAGACAAGGCCCTTTAAAAAAAAAATGAGCGGAAGCCTTTTTTCTTTCAGTCACTTTTGACCTTGTAGCCATTTATCTACACACCTAAATGTGACAGTACTGCACAATGTTTGCCAGATAAATACATATGAAGAATCAAAACCGACGAAGAGTCAAAAAATGCAGCATTTCACACCAAACATAAGGACTGCTGACACAAATAGAAAAAAATGGTGCTTAAAGCCTTTAACTTTGAAAGAAGAAGCAGTGAATTCATAGTGAGTTTGAAGGGAAATGTTATACAACAACGTACAGTGTTCAATTGCATGTGGTTACAAGAAGCAGGAACTGAGTCAGAGGGCGGCTATGGATAAAATAAGTTCCTTCCTCACATTTTCCATCCGTCTGGCCATCAATGATTCACTCTGGTCCATTTGGGATGGCAGGGATATACGTAGAGAAAGTTAGAGAGAAAGCAGAGGCAGCTCAAACACTGAATATCATCCATTTTAATTCATTTCAGTTTACCTACATGGGCACAGGTTCATGAATTAAAGTAATCCCTGGCCACATTATTTTTTTTTTGTATAAACGCAGCTCCTCACATAAAGAAATGCGATCACTCTCATCTTATTTATTCACCCTCTAATATGCATGGGTTGGACAAAAATCAGCTCATTTTGCACATTTAAATAGCTTACCTCAAGAAATATTTAATGTTTAGGAGTATAAACTACCTCTTTGCTGTGAAATAGTTTCATAGATATAAACCCCTCAGGTGGACTGATCCATCTAGAGCTAAGCAAATTTGCATAGAGCTGCCACGTCTGAAAAATAACCCAGGTTATCAAAATGCAGTCCGATTCGTCTGTGAAGCATCCTCTCTGCTGACGCTTCACTTACCGTTTTGACCGACCGTCAGGTGCTCCTGCAACTGCCAATTATTGCTTTACCAACAAATTATGTACGTACCCTTCCCTGGTCTGCATGTGGGATCATTTACATCCAAATTTGACCAATACCTTAAGACTAGAATGAATAAATTAATGAATAATTTATTTCTGACAATGCATACATCAGTAAATTTAACACATACCAACATTATGGATAAATAATTATATATGTAATCAATTGTATTGTATAATTTAGTGATTATGACTGAAAGGGGGTATTAAAAGGTAAAATCTTTGTCAATAATTTTATTTATTGAACTTGCTTTTATGCCATTTTTCCAGCAACTTCACTCGAAGCTCAAATAATAAAATTTTATTTCAGAATATAATTTTAGCACTTAAATTTTTTTCCCTCAACGTCACTTCTAAGTCCTCAATAGAGCAGATCCATTATAAATGCTTGAGTAGAAATCAACTGGTTTTTCAAAACATCTAATTTTGTTCCGAGTGGTATAAGAATTGGTTTATTCAGTCTGTTCACATTTTGTCAACCTACAAGCACAAAGTTTCATGTATTTTATAGAGATTAAATCTTTTGTCTGATCAACACAAACCGGTGCATAGTTGTAAAGTTCAAGAAAAATCTTTTTTTTCACATTTTCTACAACTGAAAATATGAAAAGAGTGGTCTGCAAATATTCAGCTCAATAAAATCCAGGGCAGCAAATTGCCCTCAGCTCATGGTGTCTCTGGAGGAGCATTAAAAGATCCACAGCTCGGGTGGGAGAGTCTGAGGCAGGACAGCTGCTAGTAGGACACATCATAAATGGCCTTTATTGAAGCTTAAGCCTAAAGAAGTCATGTTTAAAGTTCACCACAGTCCATTTAAGGAACACAGCACACATGTGGAAGAAGAACCTCTGGTCAGAAGAGGCTGAAGTGAAACGTTTTGCCTGGTGGAAAACTTAAACTCATTTTGCTCTTGGTGAAAAACGGTAGTGGCAGTATCACGCTGTGGGGATTGCTTTTCTCCAAGAGGAACAGGGAAGGTGGTCGGAGTTGATGGGAAGCTGGACCAGAGTAGTTTGAGCTGTACTAAAAACAGGAACAGGCAGAAATTTAAGTCTGCAGATGTTTCAAGGCTTGTAAACAAAACGGGAAAAAGTGTAAAGGCATTAACACTTTTCCTGGGAACCACATTAAACATTACACGATTAAAGCTTTCCCCGTTTTTCTTCAAAAATGCACTTCTCTTAAAGTCTAACGGAGCAGACAGATCCTGAACACTGGAATACAGAACAAATAAACTTGTGTGTTTCGGTAAATGAGACCCCCTTTGTGTAAAAAATAAGTTCATACTCTCTCTATAACTGAGATGTGAATAAACAGCTCTAGTGACCAAATGTCAGGGCGGTCATGTATGTGGTTTTTAGATGATGGTGTGAGCTAGCAGGTGTTAAACAGGAGGCTTGCTTATCTGGTCTGAGTTTGACATCATGAAATAACGCCTCTTTAAATTTAAACAAGTGAAAGTAAAAATGTTATAGTCCACGTGGGGGTATTTTCTATCTTCAAACTTTCTTAGGTGCATGAAATAGTCTGGACCCTTGGTAATCGAGAATGCTTCCTAGAAGGCAGCTCTGCTGGTCGTCGAGCCTTTAAATAACCGTGTCAGAGCAGCGATCTATCTCTGGAAACAGCTCCATTTATAGCGGGTGGTGTCTTCCTTCCTGTTTTCTTCCTCACCATTTTTTCCTGCAGTGCTTCTCCCCAGCTTGTCATATGACGATGATGATGTAAGGACAAACGCTGATAGAAATATAAACGATTTTATTAGTTGGTGAGGCTAAGCCGGTGTGCAGAAGGCTTTGTTTTTATCCCGGCTTTGCATGCGATGTGCACTGCAGTATTAGCTGCAGGACAGATTTCCACGCTGGGCAGGCAGATGCTTAACCACACCACCCCTCCACCCTACCCCCCCCCCCCCCCCCCCCCCCCCCTTAGTGTGTTGGAAGCTCAGCGTGTCACTGAATGCAAGCAGAAAGGACGCATCGGTATAAAGCAGCTCGGCGCATGGCGTTGTCAAACATGCAGCAGAGCCCCCTGAATCGTATTTATTGGGAGATGTTTGGAGATGAGTGTCCTGAGGAGATGATTTATTGTAACCATTTGCAGCGTCCACAAACCAGATACGGACATGGCTGTTCTCTAGTCTCGCTGTAATCATGGGGAGTAATTTGCAGTATGATGATGCTGTATAATAGTGACACCGATTAACGCTCCTCTGCCTCGCTTCTGACTCTTACTATAGCATCAAAAAGTCAGTAGCAATGATGACAAACACAGTTATACCTTCCCAACGATGTTCTTGAATTGCTTTTTGAAAATCATTGTAATACTGGTCTTTTCTTTAATTTGCAGCATCATTAATGGTCTGTAGGGGAACATATGAAACCTTTAATTTTCAGTAGTTTTCATTATGATTTTGTCCCCCCCCCCCCCACAGACTGCACTGCGACGACGGGGAAGCAGGGAAGCTTTTAAGGACAAGAAATCCTCGGGTCAGGTACGAGATTTACTTTTCTTTGAATTCAGCTTTTATGATGTCTGATGCTGTATACATTAAAAATATACTTTGTAAGCCAAAAAATAAAGACATATTGAGCTAATTTTTGTCAGTTATCCTAATTTTTTTAGTAAAATCTGTGGTAAAAATGAATAATATACTAATATTTTCAAGGGATCAAGGACCGATTCAATAAATTTGATGGTTATTGAAAGGTGAACTTATTTCAGTAACTCCATTCACTACATGAAATACATGACGTGGATTAATTACACAAACTGATGTTGTCTAGCCTTTATCTCTGCTTTCAGCTAATGTAAACATGACATTTCAGATTAAAATATTAGATAAGACCAATACAAACAATACATTTAATACATAAATGTGGGCTTAATAAAAGGCATGTTATAATACCCGTTTATGGGTTGCCATTTTCAAAAATTGCATTTAATCTGACGAACAAGACCCATCGTGGTGCATATTCTAATTTCTTGAATAGGACTGTATATTAGAGGATACATTTATTCAGTGGGGTAACATGTCCTATGATGAGAAATAATTGTTGCTTTCTTATAACTAAATCCTGGTGCCACCATTATTGGCACCTTCGGTTTTTTTGTTTCCGTAGGATTTAAGCTGGGACTGTGAGGGTTAAGGCAGTAACTTGATTCTGTGTTGATTTGACCAGATATTTTGATCTTCTAAGACCAAATGACAACCCATTTTCAGCTTCTGGTAGATACCGTTGGATTTTTATTTGAAATATCTTGGTAGTTTAAAGAATCCATGAAATTTCCTTGGATATTTGCCAGAGAAACAGGCCCACAGCGTCACGGATCTTCCACCACATTTACTAGTGGTTATGAGATGTTTTCCCACTGATTCACCCATTGTTTCCTGACAAACACACCTGGAGAGTTTTTTGTGCGGTTTTTTTTTTTGGCTAATCGTAGTCGCCTCTGACGAAAGGGTTGACGAAAGACTCACTCGTGTAGGAAAGAAAAACGTTTCTTCTTCAGGCGTTACTCTCAAACAACCAGTTGACACATAGCTGGAGCCTAAAGGTTGTCATTGAGTCCTGGTGATCCGAAGATGTCCCTCTATGCTGCAGTTCTCGAACAGTGAGCGCTGGATATGTCTTTTCCCTTCTTCACCGTCCTCCTGACTGTGTGTGATGGCAAAACTCATCCAGCCTTATTTGTCATGGTTACGGTGATTTTAAACCTTTTTAACGACTGCTTTGACTGTAGATATGGTAAATGGACTGAACTTATATAGCGCTTTTCCAGTCATGCTGACCACCCAAAGCACTGTACACTATAGCCACATTCACCCAATCGCTCTCACTAACGCACACACATTTATACACCGAGACGTAGCTCGGTAGGCAACTTGGGGTTAAGTGCCTTGCCCAGGGGCACATTGACATGTGGCAAAGGGAAGATGGAATCAAACCCACAACCTTCTGATTGCCAGACGACTACTCAACACATCAAGCCACAATCGGCCATAGATGTGGGCAAATTTAGGTGAAGAGCCATTTCTGTTACCTTGTTAAAAAAAACTGTTGTGTTTCTTGTTTGTCCCAAACTAATGAGCTTGGGACTGAAAATGCAAACCTGAAAAGGTTTCAAACCTCAAAACGATTCTTTATGGGTTCTGTTTTTGGCAATTAAAAAACACATAAACCATCCACGTTGATATACTCTTTATTAAGTCTTGAATTGCCTCACCTTCGTTTCCCCTTGCAGGAGGACAGTGCGGACCTCCGCTGCCAGCTGCAGTTTGCCAAAGAGGAGTCCAGCCTCATGAGGAAGAAGATGGCAAAGCTGGGTCGCGAGAAGGATGAACTTGAGCAGGAGTTGCAGAAGTACAAATCTGTTTACGGCGACATTGACAGCCCCCTTCCCTTGACTGAGAGCTCTGGCGGGGGCCCTCATACCACACGAGAGGCTGAACTCCGACTGCGCTTGAAGCTGGTTGAGGAAGAAGCCAACATTCTAGGAAGGAAGATCGTGGAGCTGGAGGTGGAGAACCGCAGCCTGCGAGCAGAGAACGAAGACATTCGCAGTCAATACGAAAGAGACTGTTTTGGGCGGGAACCTTTCTCCAGCATGCCGTCGTCTCCCTACGGCGGCGACCCGTTGGAGTCTGCAGGGGAGCTGCGTCGACATCTCCAGTTTGTTGAAGAAGAAGCTGAACTGCTGCGCAGATCCATCTCGGAGATTGAGGACCACAACAGGCAGCTGACATCTGAACTCAATCAATTCAAGTTTGGTCCCAGCAGCAGCAGCAGCTCCAGACTTGCCGGTGAGGAAGGCGGTGAGGGGGGGTTATTTAAACCTGGGAATGGGGGGTGCGGTAATGGCTCCAGTAGTGGGATAATGATCGAGGAGCTCAAATCCGCACGGATGCAGATCAACGAGCTGAGCGGAAAGGTGATGAAGCTGCAGTACGAGAACCGTGTTCTCTTGTCCAACGTCCAGCGCTGTGACCTGGCTGCGCACCTCGGCCTTCGCACCGGCAGCCCTCGAGACAGCGACGCCGAGAGTGATACTGGACGGCGAGAGGCTGCCGAAGAGGAGGAAATGGGGCGACTTTTTCTCCTGCAGCCTAAGAGGGAGGGTCCAGTTGGGGGAGAGAGTGACTCTGAAGACCTGTTTGAGAAAACAGGCACCACCTCAGGGTTAGGAAGCATTAAACCCTCAGATGGCAGCGAGATAAGCGCCGTTGAGCTCGCCAATCGCAGAAGGGAGGAGAGGGAGTCATTCGCCAACGTGAAACGAGAGGCCGACAGACTCGGGAAGACCGTAGACCGTCTGATCACAGACACAGACAGCCTGATCTTTGAAGGTAGGCTGCTGGTGACCACAGGGGAGAGCCTCGAAGCCGGGGCGGTGTCCGGATCCAAACCAGACACCCAAGTATTGGACACCATCAACACTCGCATGAAGGCTTTCCGTACAGAACTCCACATCTTCATGGAGAAGCTGGACCACGTAGGAGACGGGCTGAGAGAAAGGACAGACGATCTGTCTCCGATGCCGAACCTCACGGAGTCCAGCAGCTTTTTGTCTACGGTTACCTCCATGTCCCGTGACTCCCCCATCGGCACCTTTGGGAGAGACCTGGTCACGGACTTCCAGGTTAGTTCAAGACACGGCCGGCTGTTCTGCCCTCTTCAGGTGACATTTTTACTTTGATCCTTTATCCTCTTGTTTTTCTTTTTCTTCTAATAAGTAATCTTGGCCAGTTGGATATGTAGGGAAAACAAAACATTTCTAATGACCGCCTCAAAAATGATCTACTTACGCTCTTAGGTTTATTCAACTTTTAACCCTAATAAGTTTATCTCAACATCAGGCAAAACTGATGTGTCCCCGTCTTTAGTCAATCCAGATATATAAGAAACAATGGGGAAAGACATCCAATGCAATTCTAAATGTAGGAATCCATCTGTAGTAAACATTCCCAAGTGGTCAGTCATTAGTGGGCCGTTTAAAGACAAATTAACTCAATGACAGCCTGAGTCAGCAGTGTGTAAAAGAAAAAAAAAAAAAAGTTAAAGATTGTGGCAAGAGCATCTTGCAAAGCCGGATCTGTTAATGAGAAACTCAGATTTTACCCTATAGATTGTCTCAGATATGTTCAAGCCTGTCCTTATGTAATATGATTTCATGATTTTTACACTAGATTCAACTCTGCTGCAAGATATGATCAAAATAGTTTTAAAAAAATGTTAGTTTGCAGCTGTTTTACTCTTTGGCAAGATACCCCCTTTTTGCTCTCCCCAACCAAAAGACTTCCTAAAGGGCTTTTTCCCCCAAAACCAGTTCCAGCGCTAAACCATCGCTAAAGTTTCCTCAGCACTAGTTATTTACCAGTAGCTCTTTAATACCCCCACTAGAGAGTTCTTTATCTTGTGTTTTAGCATAGTGGGGGGCTGCACTGCCTCATTACTCATCGGATCTAGTTGCATATACAACCTAGCCAAGCTACCATTTTTCTGAACATTTAAAAGAAAATTCTCCCAGCATGAAAGTCATAAATCCCAGATACCATATAAATGTCACATTTGCGCCACTCTCAATAGGGCCCCTCACATGTGACAGCAGGGACCCTATGATAACATCATTTAAAGTCATGCCACACACTATGCAGACTTGGTCTTCAATGGGAAAGATTTACTCACCCCATTATGCTGAAGTCTTGGAGTGGCTCCAACTTTTACCACATTAATACAGATGTCTTCTGTTTTTGCTATTCTGTCGCACTTGGCATTTTTCAGATCATCAAACTATTTTTTATCTCTGACTAAGACAGCCTCAGTGATAAATTTTAAAAACTGATTCTGTATTTAAAGGGAAAAACCCTCTTAACCACCATAGCTCAGTGTGAAAGGTTTAATAATTGCCTGTGCCACACAAAAACTACCACCAAGGCTATTTGACAATTGAAAAAGTCTTTCACACTTCTCTTTTGTAACAAGTCTTTTTGTGGATGAATTATTCCCCATTTATTCCTTTGCAGAGTTGTTTTAATTGAACTAAATTAGAGGGCCTTTGAGCACGCCTTATTTAAGGTCACATCAGAGCATCCCAATTTGATTTAAATTAGGACTTTCTTGCTGTTTTTTAGACTTTCAGTGGCAGACTGAACCAATGGTCGGACATTCTCCTTTGGGATTTTTTGCTAAAGAGCAAATTGCATGGTTCCATCAATTACAACAAGTCATTCAGGTCCCGAAGTAGCTAGGCAGCTTTAGGCCACCATATTACCAGCACCATGTTTGACTCATTATGATGTTGTTTTCCTGATATGCTATTAGTTTTACGTCAGATTTAACTGGATGCACACCTTTTAAAAACTTCCACTTTTAGTATGTTTTATGCTGGGGTTCAATGCTATCATCCTGGAGCCCTCCCATGGATGCAAAAGTGATTGCTGTAAACATTTTCTGGATCTATTCACCATATTCTTGTAAAAACCGTCTCTTCTGCCATTATGGCAAAACGTCCTCTGGCTCTAGGCAGGGATAGGCTACAGGACAATCTGGCAACATATGTTATGTCATCACCATTAATGGAAGAGCATATCCAGTTTTTACAGTGTGCCTCAAAAGGCTGTATTTGTTTCAGAAAAGTTTAGTTTAAAATACTTATTTTTTTAGCAAAACTGCTTCAAAGCCATATTAAATTTCATTTTTAATACTTTCAGGATTTTTAGCTTTTCAGGCTGTGAGATAAGACGACCCTTGGCCTTTAAGAAATGTCTCTCACACATGCCCTGGTTTAGCTCTGGACCTGCTTTGGTGGAAAACCCAAATATAACCAGTTTGAAGTTTCTGCATGTGCTCAGCAGGAACAAGCAAAGATTTTCACTGTTTTCAGGGTTTAACACTTTTTTAACAGTGTTGCAAAGAGGTGATGTTATTATTTAAGTAAATATATTAGTGAGATATTTAAGGTGTGTTTTTCAACTAATAATTAAAAAGACAGTTATTATTGCTGCAATTACTTTGTGAATTAGTAGTGTGCAAAATTCCTATTTCACGGGTCTGAACAAAATCAAACTTGGACATTTCAAAGCTCAACTGGATTATTCTTCACCTATTTAACATAATTTAAAGCACAGCTTGGGTTATGCAGTTTTTATATTGTTTGTGCATATGAAAACAAATAGCATAAATGTTGTGTTTGCCATCTGGACCCAAACCAGTTTGAAATCCAAATCAAAACTCTGATATAAGAAGATCTGGAAATATAAACCAGTAAAATTAGTCTGTTTGATATTTTAATAAGTCTTGATTTATCTGTAGTGTCTTTCAGTAAACATTAAAATTAAACAACATAACTTGTAAATTGGCAAGTCACAGATATGAAACACACGTAATTAAAAATATATCAAGGAAAAAGCACTTTGTTTGATGATTTGTGACTTATTTTTTATTTGGAAAATGAGGATAACATCAGGGTTTCAGTGAGACTTTCTCAAAGAGCTCTCAAATATTTCCCATACTCATTTTTATTGTCTTGTTCCAATTCATTAGGGGTGTAATGGTACATGACAGACACTGTTCATTATGTAAAGTACCTTGGTTTTTTAAATCCTGTTTCGGTACCTTTTTGGTATCTTTCAATCAGTAGAATTAAAAGAAAACTTGTAAATAATTTTTTTTTTTACTTTTTTTTTAACAGTGAATGAAGAATACAAAAATACTCTGAGAATAATTAGATTTGATTAATATGTTCCAGCATTTCAAAAAGGGGCAAGTATAGAACTGAGATTGGAGATTTGGTTTAATTTTGTCAATGACATGTAAGCAAGTATAGAAGATGGATAAATCAATCAAACATTGTTGTTTAGGAAATTTTAATAAGACTGTGTTAACAGGGTGGTTTACAACAGGGAGCAGCTGATTAACATCGCAAAAGCAGAAATAATACGATAACTAAAGCCAGAGATCCCACAGGCGTTGAAAATCTATTTAATTTCCCTCTGGGATAAATAAAGTATATTTGAATTGAATTTGAATTCTGTGGGTTGATCTTTTAGACTTGATTTAGGCTGCAAGTGATCGAAACAGAAGTCAAAATCCTTGTTTGTACCCAGAAACCTGGCCAATAAACCCATCCATGAAAGTATACCAATAATATGTTTATGCTGTTTTCAATCACAGAATAAACAGCAACAACATAGCAATTAACAACGTTGTGCTGCTTGAAACTTCTGTGCCATGTGATGCCAGTACAGTCGAAGTTGCTCTGCGAGGGCTTCTTTGAGATTCCAATTTAAATTCAAGTTACGCACGCGGTCCGCGTCACGTTACAAAAATCCGGAGGTGCACGACCTCATGGGGCCCGTGAAATGGGGCGGGAACAGCACGATTGCTTCACCTTTGGCGTGCGCACTCACTTGCCCTACTCAATGAATCGAGAATAAAGCTAGCTTTAATGTTCTAAACTATAGTCTTAAGTGATCTTGTACTAGATTTCTTTCTGTTTGAATACATTTACCATTACACCCCTGATATCCAGACTTGGAAAATGATAAAATCCTATTCCATAGTTTTCCAAACCTTTAAAGACTGTGTAGGAAGCTTGCAATAATTAGCATTTATAGTGCATTACAAGTTAACTATGGGCTTATTGATGATTTATAGTTAATAGGTTTGACTGTTAACTATTTATGAGACATTTAACAGAGTTGCCTTACTATAGTACTAAAGCTGAAGTGTTGATCCCCAGTTGCGCATTTATTTTTGTTGTTAAAACTGTCCTTAATGTTCTTTTATTTTGTGAATGGACTTGGAGAACAAACTCCCCCTAAAAAAGCAGTTGCTGTTAAAAATGTGGTAGCTCCCTGTTAAGGCCAGCACCGGCTGACCTTCAGTGTCAGGTTGCTTCATGATAAGCCACCCAGCTCTACCACACTGGCATAGACGCCACTTCTCCTCAGTCCCACTGCCACCACCATCGCTTCCTGCCGCTGCTGCCTTCACATCTGCATCTCCATGCACATCCCCATAGCCAGCAGCCCAGCCTGTCTGCCTCCTTGCACTCACTGTCTGCAGCCCTTCTGCTTCCAGTCACCCGGGGCGCTGAGGGGAGGGTGCTTGGTGTGAATGGAGTAAGTACTAAAGGGTTTACAGCAGCTTCTTCCATTTGGCTCAACTTTCTGGACCTCCTGTGAACTGCTGCATGGTAAAAGTTAGATACGTTTTATCCTCGACATTCTGCTACATTTTTCCGATCATAATTTTTATGCTTCATCAATGGTTTGGCTGTTATGTCATTTCACATACTTTAACCTACAGGGGACAGGTAACTTGATCATGTTTTCAGGGACGCAAACCATAAAAATGTGACAAAATAACATGTTCAGAGACAAAAAATAAATAAACAGTTGCATGGGGCTTTATGAGTGGCCTGTGGAAGAACCTTGCTGGATGACATCCTGCTTTCCACCCTTGTTTTACTGCAGCTCAGTGTAAGTAAACATGTCGGTGCGGTTTACTCCTCTGAAGCAGGTTCATTATCTCTGTGCTGCATGATCAAGCAAACATCTTGTGTTTTTCTTTCTAATCAGTCAGACTCCCATAAGAAATAAAACAAAGAGCTCTTTAATTGCGGCTCACTTGGAGAACCCCCGTCTTCTTTGTTGAGATAGCACTAAAGCTGTCTTAATGCTCATTCTGTCCAGTGACTTGTTTCTGCTTTGCTCCTCTACCTGTCGAACTCCCTGGTTAGTCTGGGTGAAGCTGGGTGGTTTAATCACACATAACCACTGGTTTAATTGTTCAGTGCAACAAAAACCTTTAATAACTGTTAGGATCTTGATTTTGACGTTGACGGTAGCTCAAAAGCTAACAGTGCATCAGCAGCAAGTACTTAGTCCAGAATATGCTTGTAAAATTAGATTTGGCAAATCGATGCATTCACCAAAGGAACAACAATAATTTTTTTGTTACTTTTTCCCCCGAGAAAAATTTAACTGGAAATTTCAGGTTGTATTTATCACCTACAAACAAACTCCAGGAAGATGTTCCTTAAATTTGTAGCTTAGTTATCCACCAACTCAATATTTAAAAACAACTCATGCTAATATTTTTAACAATTTAGTTAAGTTCAAAAACAACAAAAATATGGACCATATTTATCCACTGATGCAGATTTGAGTCTGTGGATTAGACTTAAATTGACGTCTAATTGTAAGATTGCTCCGCCCACGCGGAAGTCTACCCCAAACAGATCTAACCTCTGAAAAAAGGAACTTGTAATGATGGTGATAGTGAAGCTCACTGTGATACCAGAGGCATCTTTGCCTTATCTACCAACATTTAGGCAAAGAAGACATTGAAAAAAATGTTCAAGCGAGTTGCACATCACGTCAGTGAAGTTATTTCAAGGTATTTCCAAAATAAAGTAAAAAACAAAGCAACTGGACTTGTTTTTCGTAGTTGAAGACGTTTCGCTTCCTCTCCAGGAAGCTTTCTCAATTCAAAAAGTCTGGAGTAATGTGGAGTAACAAGCTTTATACTACTGCCCAACAAAGGCCTTGTAATGGCTTAGATAACATGCAAATTGCAAATTCCGGCCAATCATCACCTCAATTCTCACCCTCATTCGAGTGATCAAAACATTGTTCCTTTAAGCCAGGCCAATAACAACCCTAACGACTCCTCGTTACAGAGGAGTGGACCAGTTTCAGTTCAATCTGATGGCTTGATGACTTTAACGACCGCCCATTACTAAGGGGTGGACCTGTTTCGGTTGAATTTGCATGTTATCTAAGCCATTACAAGGCCTTTGTTGGGCAGTAGTATAAAGCTTGGTACTCCACATTACTCCAGACTTTTTGAATTGAGAAAGCTTCCTGGAGAGAAAGCGAAACGTCTTCAACTACGAAAAACAAGTCCAGTTGCTTTGTTTTTTACTTTTTTTTGGAATGACCATGACCTGGATGACTGAGAATCTCCACCAGCTTATTTCACGGTAATGACAGGCAAATCCAAGTTAAAGGCCAAGTTTAAATACCCAACTTATACCCAACAAAAATATATATTAGTAACTTAAAATAGTTACTGCAGACTGCAGTAGATGTTTTCATGTTGCCATCAAGCTATATATTGCAAGAATTTGCAATTTTACATTACACAACCTGTTAAACACTGCAAAATCAGAATCCTGTTAACTGATCATAGCTGGCAAAGATTCAGCTTATGCAAACAGTAGTTGCAACATTCGGGTATCCTGAACACATAAAACACAGCAGAACTAGCATCAAGAATTAACCTTTAATTTAACCATTAAGCATACGATGTAATTATGGCCAAAAATTGAGTTACCTTCGTATAAATAAACATGCAGTAGTTCCCCCGTCAATCATTGTTGTGTTCATCTGCTGGGAAAGGAATAAACTTTATTCCGGCCTCTAAAAGTTTGGGATAACGCATGTCTGAATTTTACCTATCTCCACTGCCAACGTTTAACCATTTTTAACAATTTTATGCAAACAAAATCCCTCTGACCGCAATTCGTTCGTAATGTAAAATCCTGGCATTGTTATTAGATAAGGGGAGTGCAGTTTCTGCAGGTAAGAGGCATTTCACTTAGGGATAAATCATCAATTATACTTGTGTCAGAAGAAACATAGAGTTTAGACTTGAATTAGACTAATGATCTAAAGATTTGGATCTTAATGAAAGAAGTCTATCTATAATTTTCAAAAAAATGCTTATTTTAACAATGTGGCTGCTGGCATTTTTGTGTATTTACCTCACTTTGCAAAAAAAGGAGAATAAATAGCTACTGCTGCATAAGTTGTACTAGTGCACATGGATACTCTAAGGTATAGGTAGCTTGCTCTTCAGTCAATGTAAGTAAGTTTTTACAGGTGTCCTTTGTGTCAGAAAAAAGTGAGCCAGATGAAATGGCTATCAACCTAGCAGCTTTGCAGATGTTGTCTTCTTGTGACAAGATGAAGGTCTTCTTTTGCTCATAGGGATGTCAAGGTACACATATTTATGCCAAAAGTATCCGGTACAGCCCTGTCAGTTCACTATGCACGTTTAGAGAACCAATACGCGGTTGTTTATGCACATTGCAATGCTCTGTTGCGCAACTTTTAAAAGTAACACCCACAAAAAACAAAGATAATTCCCAGCTATGACTAAGCTCTTTATTTCGGAACTATTTGGGAACATAAAGGTTTCTCATGTACAGTGGAGAAAGAAAGATGGGCCGAACCACAACTTTGTCAGCCTTCGTATTTTACAAGAGCAATAAGGTACATAGCTCACTGTTCATGTACCTGAGTTAGTCACCTGAAACATCATCTAGCCAAACGTTAACATCACTGGTACGGGAGAAAAATGAGCTGATGTCCAAACGGCTACCAGCAGCATCTGATCAGTCACTCCATGCATTGTATAAATGTTAACATTGACTGTTTTTAACTTGGTATGTTGTTGTACCTTGAAAAAATCCAACCAATCCTCCAGTCAGTTCTATAGTTTCCATTTTGAAAAGTTTTATAACATAAGAAAATCTAATTATTTTCAGAAATTAAAACAGATGCTTCCGGTTGACAGATGCTTCCTGATGAGACATATGGTCCTGTCTCACCATTCATACAATTATGAATGAAAAGGAGGTATTTAAACAAATTGTCGTTAATGTTTAAATACCTAATATTTGATATGTGAGTAGGGCTTCATGGTTTATAAGCCTGAGCAAGGTCTGGTATTCAGCAGAAATTGGAATTTATTTTAATTTTGATTGTAGAACTTAATCATATTTTCTTTTGGTGAAATAATGTACACTAAATTCCTATTTTAATGAATGACAAAACTCTCTTTTACTGTTTTTATTAGTAAAAATATACTCTACCCTTGTGAACATAACCTTTTGGTTGAGTAACGAGATGGTTATCATTTATTGTAATCACTAAGAAATCCTCACTAGTCTCTACTACCAATCGACGTACTAAAAGTACGTCGATTGGTGCAAATCCTGTTGAGTAAATGATTAATCTCATCCCTTCTGAGTTACCACAAAAGACTGGTAGGTATGGTAATGGTAGGGACAGTACATATGGGTTGCCTGTAATCCTTCATAACAGCTAATGGCAGCTGCCAAGTTCATCAGGTTGTATTTAATGCTACCATCAAGAGAGCATTTACTGTAAGCCAAAGACTGCATCTCAGACAGGGATGTGCACATTCTCCCATGAAAGAGAGGGCTTGATTTATTAGCCTGGGGTGTTTGTGGACCACTGGGCTCTTGTTGCCTCATAAAAATCTGTTCATGTTTGCTTTAGCATCATAATAATGACCACATGAATCCCCCTCAAACTGAACTCTATGTAAAATTGATTTCAGTGTGAATTGAGCTAAAATATATTAAACAGAATCTTTCCTCCTCCAAAGTTTGTTTAAAGTTTAATAAATAAATTTCAATTTCAATAAATAATGTTAAGAACTTGACAAAACATCTTTAAAATATATAATATATATGTAATAACTATGAATTTTGAAGCTGAAAAAGGCATAAAAATTTAAAAAACAATGCACATGTGGTTGTAATTAGAATGACCAGATGCAAATGCAAAATGGCTTATTTTATTATAATTACCCTAAAAATACTCTTCTGTTTCAATTCAATTCAATTTTATTTATATGGTGCCAATTCACAACACATGTCATCTCAAGGAACTTTACAAAAGTCAAATTCAATCATATCCTCCCGACAGATTGGTCAAAAAGTTTCCTATCAAAGGAAACCCAGCAGATTGCATCAAGTTATGACAAGCAGCATTCACTCCTCCTGAAAGAGCATAGACTCACAGTGGACAGTCGTCTGCATTGTTGATGGCTTTGCAGCAATCCCTCATACTGAGCATGCATGAAGCGACAGTGGAGAGGAAAACTCCCCTTTAACAGGGAGGAAAAACCTCAAGCAGAACCAGGCTCAGTGTGAACGGTGTAAACTAAAACCAAGTGAATTCACTCTCTAATGAGCAGTTATTTTAATTTCTTCAATGAATACTTTTCGTTTTAGCAAACTTTACCGCTAGCTAATAATAATCATCAGCACATGCAAAGTTTCAAGGTATGCAGCTAACCTGTTCCTCTTCTAACCCTCAAAATAAAACTTTCAAGGAATTTTTAGAGTTATATCGTTAGTATTTATTCCTTTGGTGAATGCGTCTATTCCTAAACGATACCTTGATCATTAGCTTGTAGCCTAACTGTTAGCATGTGAAAGCACAGTTTGAAGGCAGGTAACTGATGAGTTTCTGCTTATTTTGAAAATAAAACTGCCTTTATTTAATTGAATAATAATACAGTTTTTATTTATAAATTATTAGAAATTTATATATAAATGCATTTTTTTTCTTTTAGTGAATGCTTTTTGTCTTAGGTAACTTTGATTTTATTGTTAGCTAGTAACTGTTGGTACATGTTTGAACAGTTTGAAAGCATGTAGCAAACTTGTTTCTGCTTAAAACCTTAAAATAAAACTTTATAGATGTCTCTTCTTTTCCTTTGAATGTCTTTTTTTCCTAGACAGTACCACTATCATTCGCTAGTAACCGTTAGAACATGTTAGAACATGTTAGCACATGTTAGCACGTGTTAGCACAGTTTAAGGGTTTAGAAAAATAGGAATCTTTTTTGTTCAGAAACTTCAAATACAACTCCTATGAACTGAACAATGTTAAAATCTCTATTTAATTTGCTTCACATAGGCTTTAGGTGCTTTCCTTAGATTATTGCTTCTACGGCACACATGTACGCTGGCATGTGTTGAAAAACCGTTAGCGTGCTAGCTCTCGCTCTGCAGTTTTCCGTGGTATTTCTCAGCTGTTGGTTTGGACTCATGTATCCCTCATTGCATGCGCTTCATAACAAGTGTTTTGCATTCTTTTCCCCCCGGTTCCCTCTCTTTGTTCCTCTTTGTGTTCCCATCAGATGTTTCAGCCCATGATTTTGTTCATCCTCATTCTCGTTCTCTTCTCATCTCTCTCATACGCCGTCATCTTTAAGTTGGTGTTTCTTTTTGCGCTTTTCTTCGTACTCTAGTGCGATTGTTCTTCTCCACAACGTTTAGCCCGTTAGTTGATTTTTTTTATTTATTTTTTTAGATTCCCTCTCCTGCTTATATTCTTTTCCATTTTTATTTTTTTTATTTTACTTTAATTTTTGCCCTGCTTGCTTTCTTTCCTTGGTCCCTTACCCTATTTGGTGTCTTTTGTCTGTTTTGTCCACAATCCACTTCACACATGTCCCCCCCACCTCTCATCACAACCACTGCCACCCCCTGTACCCGTTGCCCACCCTTCTACCCCTTTACACTCTCCTGCCACCACCCCTTTACCCTCCCTTCCCATGTCACTCACAGTCCGTTCAGAGGGATGAGCTGGAGTGGCGTCTAGGACAGGAGCGAGGCGTGGAGCCCCAGAGCCAGGTTGGGGGCCCGGCCCAGAGCAGGGGAGCCACGGGACTCTCTATGTACCACAGACCCCTGGCTTTAAGAATAGAGGTCAGTGCCTCCTACAAATCTCCACTTCACCACCAGTTTGGGCCCTCTGCCAACACTTAATGCATGGATCTGTAAGGTTTTGAGGCAGATGCTGTTTTTATCTAATTGCTCCCTCAGCAAAATGATTTAGACCAACATCTGACTTTAGATGAGGGCGAAAAAAGTGCTCAACCCAGGGTGAGCAGCTGTCTAATGAAGCTCCACAGGTTTAAACGAATTTTTAAGTACAATTTTGAGACTATCTGAAGCATGCAGTGCTAAACACATTGATTGATGTATGGTGTTGAGACAAATCAGTTAAGTAGGGAGATTAGTCAGGACTTTCCGTTCTTTTGTTATCAATTTTTAGACAGATGTACAGTAGATTGTTTTGTAGATTGTCTCAAAATTTGCTCAGATTGTTTCAAGACTTCTTTTGGACCACTTAAATGCTATACATTTAAGTGGTCTAATAAATACATTACTGCTCAATATTACTTGAATTATAAAATTCATGCCAAAGCTCTTTTGGAATCGTGGCTCCTTCAAAAATGAGATCAAATATTCATTTAGCGATATGAGTTTATTACAACACACAAAACGTTTTAAATGCTGAGCGTGAGACTGAGGGAAGAAAACAAAAATGGAGCAATAAAAAGGCCATTTATTTATAATATTTGTACCCACGATCAAGAATGTTGTCTTTTTTAATGTCATGAAAATCATGCTGGGAACATTTGTGTGACTCCTGTTGATTTTATTTCCACAGTTAAATTGAAACGTGTACAGTGCTGTGCAAAACTATTTCCGCCCTTTGTCCTTTTTGCTCTCTTGTCACACTTAAATGTTTCACATCATCAAACAATGTTCAATATAGGATGGTAACCTGACTAAATGCAAAGAGCAGTGTCAAAATGTTTTCATTTATAATGGTGTGGGGGGCTATCTAAATGTAAGGCAAGGCAAATTTATTTGTATAGCACAATTCAGTACAGAGACAATGCAAAGTGCTTTACGTGATTAAAATATAGGAAAATAAAATAGAATAAAAGCAAGTAGGAATAAAATGTAGATAGAAAATAGAACATAAAAAAACCCAACAACAACCCACTAGTGGTGTTTCAGTTAACTAGAACAGTCAAAGGCAACCCTAAACAAATGTGTTTTTAATCTTGAAATAAAGGAACTCAGGCTTTCAGCACTTTTACAGTTTTCTGGAAGTTTGTTCCAGATAAGTGGAGCATAGGAACTAAATGCTGCTTCTCCGTGTTTGGTTCTGGTTCTGGTTCTGCAGAACAGGCTGGAGCCAGAAGACCTGAGTGGTCTGGATGGTTGATACACTGATAACAAGTCTGTGATGTATTTAGGTGCTAAGCCATTCAGGGATTTATAGACTAACAGAAGTATTTTAAAGTCTATTCTCTGAGATACAGGGAGCCAGTGTAAGGACTTTAGAACCGGGTCCATGTTCTCTACTGTCTTAGTCTTAGTGAGGACGCGGGCAGTAGCGTTCTGGATCAGCTGCAGCTGTCTGATCCACTTTTTAGGCAGGCCTGTGAAAATACCGTTGCAGTAATCAATTCGACTAAAAATAAACGCATGGATTAGTTTTTCCAGATCCTGCTGAGACATTAGTCCTTTAATCCTGGAAATGTTCCTCAGGTGATAGAAAGCCGACCTTGTAACTGTCTTTAGATGCTTTTGGAGGTTCAGGTCTGAGTCCATCACTACTCCCAGATTTCGGGCCTGATTAGTGGTTTTTAGCTGAAGCAGCTGAACCTGTGACCTAACTTTTGATCTCTCCTCTATTGGTCCAAATATGATTACTTCAGTTTTGTTTGTATTCAATTGAAGAAAATTATGGCACATCCAGGCATTGATTTCTTATAAACATTTCTTCAGTGCTTGAACTGGTTCATAGTCACCTGGTGACATGGTGATGTAGAGCTGTGTGTCGTCTGCATAGTTATGGTAGCTGATGTTGTTGTTGTTTTTATTATCTGACCAAGAGGGAGCATGTAGATACTGAAGAGGAGGGGACCCAGGATGGACCCTTGGGGAACCCCAGATGTGATATTTGTCAAATGTACCTGAGCCTTTCTGAAAAAGTTACCTTTGCACTTGAGTCTTCTCTTCAGAACTTTCTGCTAGAGAACAGGATTCACCCATCTATCCATTGTCTTCCATTTTACCAAGATTGGTTTTTGGTGACTTGGGTCCAGGGATTAAACCCAGACATCCCTCTCCACGGCACCACTTTCCTGCTCTTTCTGGTTGAGCCAAAGGCATTCCCAGGCCAGAAGGGATACATAGTCCCTCTGTGTAATCTGGGTCTCCCCCCAGATTCTCCTCAAACTAGGATGTCCCCAGAAAAGATATAAAGAACGACACCTAAGACACTTATAATCACATATCTTAATCCACCTCAACTGACACCTTTTGGTGCAGAAGAGCAGTAGCTCTACTCCGAGATCCCCTGGGATGATGGAGGTCCTCATCTTATCTCCAAGGCTGAGTCCAGTCACCCTACGGAGAAAACTCATTTCAGTCGCAGACAAGATTTTAGCATCAGTATGCAGTATTAAAAATGGCCCTATACCTAAACTTTGTTTAATCGGAAGTTGAAATGTTGGCACTAAAATTCAAATACTCACTCATATAGCTGTAAAGTCAATATTCAGTGGATATGTTTGAGAGCTACAAAGACAAAAATGGGTCAAATATTTTCGTTTAAACTTTTAGGATGGTTATTATTATTATATAAGGGCCGTTGTCATTTACTCCCTTCGCCATTTCATACTTTTCGAAGTTTCATTTTCCAAATTTTAAGGTACGAAAAGGAGACCAACCATGTATCAACTTGTACAAGCCTTGCGGATATTTTGTACCCACTTTTGCTATCGGTGATTTAAAATATTTCCTATAATCTACTTATAGTCTAATGTAAGAAAATCAGTAGAGATTGCAGGCAAGAGGCCCCTCAAAGTAATTGTGGCTTGGTCTGAGCTCCTATTCGCTGATATTTTCATAAATCAGCTGGCCCAACCAGAGGTTTAAATCACGACTGATGGAAATAGTTTTCTGTATGTGACATATAAAATATCAAATCTTAGATATGTCATTAAAGTATGCATCCATTTAGCATATTTGTATTATAATTTATCTTCAAAGTTTATCACCTATATTTGATAAACCGGTACAAATATTTTTGTCGTTCAGCTATTTTTTTTCTGTGATTTCTCAGGTGCGATTAGATTCTGATAATAGTTCAACCTAAATTTGATTTTGCTCTTTTTAAAAAAAAAAAAAAAAAAAAAGAAGAAGAAATTCAGTTCGTTCTCTTATAAAAATGTCCCTGAAGTGTATCACCTTTGGCAACATTCATGCAGCGACGACTTTATGAAAAATGTTTCAGGCAAAATCAATGGTGTGTATGAGTCAAGGTGTACAATAAAAAAACTTTTAATTTATATATAGATAAATATATACCGTTACATATACATCAAGTTTGGAAAGAAAACACATGTATCTACTAAAAATCTGCCTTTTTTTCTCTCCTTTCATTCTCTTTACTTTTATTAATATCACACTCTCATCGCTACTGATGTTTTGATTTTAAACTGTTTCATTTTACCTTTTTATAAAAAATTTTAGCCATACATGTAATGCATGAAAAGATAGTTTGGACTGACATAATAATGAGCAAACAAAATGTTCCAGATTACAATAAAAGAAAAGTTTTGGTGGCACGTTTTAATTTACAGTAGTCTTGTTGCCGGTTGATTGCCCTTCATCAGCAGCACGAAGGCACCGGCAGCTGTGCAGCTACAATATGTTGTTGATGTGACCTGTGCGGCTTTTGTGACCGTTCACAGTATCAGAGCTGAGTCTGCACGCAGTTCACCCTGAAGCGATGCCCCCTGGCTCCTGTCCAACACTATCACACTTTCCTGATTAAACTGATTAAACTCAATGCACTCACACAGATATGTCACAGAACAGCTTTAAAAACACATTGTGCACCATATATCTCAGATCTGTTATTTTTTTTATACTCTTTATACTCAGAGGTCATTCATAATCACTGCCTCATGCTTGTGTTTGTCGAGAAGCTGCCGGTTGTTATGTAATGCAGAGTGCTGGCAGTGGTGATGCGGCGCATTGCTGCTGTAGTCACAGTTATAGCACATTCGTGTGGACTTTTTGTTCATCCCCTGTGCTTTCAGCAGCAGCCTAATCTGTAGGGTGAAATGAATGAATGAATGAATGAATGAATGAATGAATGAATGAATGAAGGAATGAATGAATGGGAAAGCAGCTTGGAAATGGCAGGATTAGCCCTGTGCAGTCGACATGTGTGATTTGCATCTGACATTGGGCTCACAGGGAGGTGATGCAGGGTCAGGAGAAAAACCGAGGAGCTCAACTTACTGTTGGAGCAAGCAGACGGGGTGCAGCATTGGAAATAAAATAATTAATAAAAACTGCAATAATACTGTAGGTCATAAACTGTTCCTGGGGTATTTTAAGAGGGATATGCTGGTTGTCTTATTACTGATTTCTAAGACAAAAGAAAATCCCATCCAGACTCATAAACAAGAGCATCTCATTCCTATGTATAAGCATTTGTAACATATAAGATCACAAGCTTTGTTTAGCCTATAATACAGATTAAGAATGTCTTACATGTGCCTCTGCATTTAAAAGAGGTGAATGCCATCAAAAAAAATGCAATAATTCAATTCAAACATGAAAGCCACATTTTATAGAGCTTCAAGCATATTGATGATTATAGGTTAGTGGTAAATAAATTCCAAAATCCAGTCCGTCCGTCCGTCCGTCTTCTTCCGCTTATCCGGGGTCGGGTCGCGGGGGTAGCAGCTTCAGTAGGGAGGCCCAGACGTCCCTCTCCCCGGCCACTTGGGCCAGCTCCTCAGGAGGAATCCCAAGGCGTTCCCAGGCCAGCCGGGAGACATAGTCCCTCCAGCGTGTCCTGGGTCTTCCCCTGGGCCTCCTCCCGGTGGGACGTGCCCGGAACACCTCACCAGGGAGGCGTCCAGGAGGCATCCTGACCAGATGCCCGAGCCACCTCAACTGGCTTTTTCAGAAAGGCTCCAAAATCCAGTTTCTCTGAAAACTAGTAGATTACCTGTAGAAAAGAATTTTTAATTTAGTAAAGTATGTCCATGTCATATATAGTATCTGCGTTTGATACTCTGCCAAGGCAGCCTTTGCATAAATGAATGCATCAATGCAGCATGGCACGGAGATAATCAGCCTGTAGCTCTGCTGAGATATTAAGGAAGCCCAGTTTGTTACCAAAGTCCTGCTGGGACATGATAGGAGATGTTGATTAATTAATTGATTGATTGATTAATTGATGATCTATCCATGGTAACTCAGCTCTGGCTCCAGCCACAGACCAAGCCTTTTAAATCTCTCCCAAACTCTTGAAAGTCTCTTCTGCCACAGTTTTCTCTTCCACTCAACCTCCCATTGCTTTACCTGAAAGCAGCTCTCTGTAAAAAGCCAGCTTCTTTGGCTATGGTCTTTTTTTTGGCGTACCCTACTCGTAGAGAGTGTACAATAACGATTATTTTAATTTGGTGAAACTTAGGAAGCATCTTAAACCAAATGTATCCTAGACAGTTTCTTTTGCAGTGGTTAAACCTACAAAAACGATTAAAATCAGGAAGAACAACCTTACTTTGACCCACTGGAGTGACTTTCAGACACAGCCAGAATCAGAATGAGAAATACTTTAATAATGCCAGAGGGAAATTACAGCATAAGTGATAACATTTGAATGGATCTTTGTAATATAACAGCTTTTCTTTTTGTGGGTTAAGCACCGGGACACAGCTGCTGCTGAAGCGCAGTTTCGTCTGGATCACGAACGAAGGATGAGAGCTGTGACAGAGGAGCGGGCGGCTGTCGGCACCCTGCCTCAGGTACACAATGACAGCGCAGTTTAACTCCTTCAGGTGTCGTTCAGCACAACATTTTGGACAAAAAAGGCTGTTAAGGAAAGCTTCATTCCACTTTGTACAGATTGAGCTTTTTGCATGTTTTATAGCTGGGGTAATCAACCTTTACAAACCTAAGAGCCGTTTTTACCTTCCCTCCAGCTGAGAAAATTTTGTTTAGATCCACAAAAGCAACATGACTCTTCAAAATAAAGTATTTTTTATATCTTCTTTTTTTTCATTCTAATTAAAAAGTTTTTTCTGAAAATAAAAAAGAATCTTTAAAAAGAAAAACACCTGTTGAGAATGTGTGAGAATGTTTTTATGACATAAAGTTGGTAAAACATTCTCAAAGTACATTCTCCGACACATTGTTTTATGTTTGGAAATATATGAAATAAAAAAAAATTACATTTTGGTTCTAAATTTGGGAAGACATGGAATGTAGGGTCTGATGTCATGAACGGCTGTGATGTCACGGATGATGGCTCACGTTAAACATGCAGTTTAAAAATATTTTTAAAAGTTTGTGAAATTTAAAAAAAATGTAATTTGATAAAAAAAATATTATTAAATTACTTTTTGAAATAAATATGTAAGTGAAAGAAAACATTGTTAAAAAACAATATCGATAAAAATATAGAAAAATGAATATCAGAAAGGTGAAAGGTTATATAATGGACTAATAAAAAAATGCGATATTTAAAAGTTTTATTTTTATTTATTTTTTTAAATTCTAAACATTAAAATAAACATGTTAAAATATTGTTAATATATGAATATTATTAGGTCAAAACATTATTTATTGACTAATAAATCATGCAATGATTAAATTTATTAGTTTTATCTTAAATAAATTCAAATTAAAAAGATTCTGGAAAAAAAGCATTTAAAACAACACCTCTGATGACATAAGGTCATTCTGTAGTTAAAAAATATTCTTAAAAGTTTGTGAAATAAAAAAAAAATGGTAAAATGGTCTGAGACCAACTACTTGGACAGCTGCTGAAACAATCGGTTTACATAACCAAAGAATTTCTGCACAAATTGTCAGAAACCGTCTCAGGTAAGCTCATCTGCATGCTCGTCGTCCTCATTGGGGACTACACCTGATGGCGTTCGTCGCCATAACCGACTTGAGTGGGCAAATGCTCACATTCGCTGGCGTCTGGCACGTTGGACAGGTGTTCTCTTCATGGATGAATCCCGGTTTGCACTGTTCAGGGCAGATGGCAGACAGCGTGTGTGGCGTCGTGTGGGTGAGCGGTTTTCTGATGTCAATGTTGTGGATTGAGTGACCCATGGTGGCAGTGGGGTTATGGTATGGGCAGGCGTCTGTTATGATCGAAGAACACAGGTGCATTTTATTGATGGAATTTTGAATACACAGAGATACCATTACGAAGATCCTGAGTACCATTGTTGTGCCATGCATCCAAGAACATCACCTCATGTTGCAGCAGGATATCTGTACACAATTCTTGGAAGCTTTCAATACACAAGCAACAGTTCTGGTTGACATTCCTGCTGTCAGCGTGCCAATTGCACACTCTCTCAAATCTTGTGACATCTGTGGCATTGTGCTGTGTGATAAAACTGCAACTTTCAGAGTGGCATTTTATTGTGGGCAGTCTAAGGTACACCTGTGCACTAATCATGGTGTCTAATCAGCATTTTTATATGGCACACCTGTGAATTGGGATGGATTATCTCAGCAGAGGAGAACTGCTCACTATCACAGATTTAGACTGGTTTGTGAACAATATTTGAGGAAATATTTGGTGATTTTGTGTACGGAAAAAGTTTGAGTTTCAGAAAAGTGTTGTGTTGAGTGTATTTATTGTTAAACAGATGCT
Organism: Fundulus diaphanus; assembly: GCA_037039145.1. NCBI lineage: Eukaryota > Metazoa > Chordata > Actinopteri > Cyprinodontiformes > Fundulidae > Fundulus > Fundulus diaphanus. The sequence continues at coordinate 17,928,707 of CM073133.1, forward strand.
ACATGTTTAACGTGAGCAGTCAACGGCTGCGGGCGTACCTCCTACGTCTACGGACAGAGAAGTTTTGGCGCCTCCTCCGTCTGTAGACATGGGTAGCGCTATGACCCCTCCTACGGCGCACCGTTTAGGTGAGGCGTCGCCTGAGATATTTTACTTTGAGAATGTTTTTAAGGACTTTATGTATCACATATATTGTTTGTATGTTTTCCTGTTCAGAAAGACTTTTTAAATTGAAATTTTAAAAGTTAAATATTACATGCTATTATATTATTAAATGCAATGTAGAAGCTCTGCGACCCCTTTTACGAACTCAGTGGGCGGGGTTAAGACCACGTACCTTCAAATGCGGCCTAATTAATTCCAATTAATAATTGAATGCACTATTGCAAAGTCTCGCGACCCCTTTATCGTACCCGGTGGGCGGGGCGGGGCTCATCATTGACATCACAAACTGTCACCTCTGACTATAAATACAGCTCACTTTGGTTAACGCAGCAAAGCTACAATTGCACGTAGAGCACGACACAGGCGACGCCTCTGCGACGGTGCGCCGTAGGAGGGGTCGTAGGGCTACCCGTGTCTACAGACGGAGGAGGCGCCAGAACGTCTCCTCTAGGACACATAGGAGGTACGCCCGCCGCTGTTGACTGCTCACGTTAAACATGTAGTTTAACTTTTAAAAGTAAAAATATTTTTAAAAGTTTGTGCAATAAAAAAAAATTTAATTAGATCAAAATTATTATTAAATTACATAAGTTAAGAAAACATTGTTAAAAACAAAATCGATAAGACTATAGGAAAATCAATATCAGAAAGGTGAGAATTAAATAATGGAGGAATAACTCGTGCAATGATGAAATGTATTATTTTTCTATCTTTTTAATTATAATTGAAAAAAAAATTCTGAAAATAGAAAAAGCTGTAAAACAACACCTGTTGAGAATGTTTGCGAATGTTTTTAACGACATAAAGTTGGTAGTACATAAAGTACAATATCTGACACATTGTTTTATGTTTGGAAATATGTCAAATCACATTTTAGAACCAAAATGTGATTTTTTTTATTTGACATATTTACCAAAGACTTTTTAAATTTAAATTTTAAAAGTTAAATTTTACATGCCATTTTTTTATTAAATGAAATTTAGAAGCTCTGCGACCCCTTTTACGAACCCAGTGGGCGGGGTTTAGACCACGTACTTCAAATGCGGCCTAATTAATTCCAATTAATAATTGAATGCACTATTGCAAAGCCTCGCGACCCCTTTATCGGACCCAGTGGGCGGGGCGGGGCTTAGACCACGTACTTTCAAACGCAGTCCGGCATTCTAAAGTTAAATATTACATGCTATTATTTTATTAAATGCAATTTAGAAGCTCTGCGACCCCTTTTACGAACCCAGTGGGCGGGGTTTAGACCACATACCTTCAAATGCGGCCTAATTAATTCCAATTAATAATGGAATGCACTATTGCAAAGCCTCGCGACCCCTTTATCGGACCCAGTGGGCGGGGCGGGGCTTAGACCACGTACTTTCAAACGCAGTCCGGCATTGCTTAGTTAACCAAAGTGGGCTGTATTTATAGTCAGAGGTGACAGTTTGTGATGTCATCAGTTTGTGATGTCATCATTGACATCACAAACTGTCACCTCTGACTATAAATACAGCCCACTTTGGTCAACCCAGCAATGCTACAATGGCACGTAGAGCACCATGCAGGCGACGCCTCACCTAAACGGTGCGCCGTAGGAGGGGTCGTAGGGCTACCCGTGTCTACAGACGGAGGAGGCACCAAAATGTTTTGTCTGTCCGTAGACGTAGGAGGTACGCCCGCCGCCGTTAATCGCTCACGTTAAACATGTAGCATATGTTTAAAAATAATTTTAAATAGATTAATAAAAAATAAAGTTTGTGAAATAAAAAATAAGTAATTAGATAAATAATAATATGTAATATATTAGATATTAAAACACATATGTAATTACAAGAAAATATTGTTCAAAGAATATCAATAAAATATTCAAAAACAAATATTAGTAAGGTGAAAATTAAATAATGGAGGAATAACTCATGTACAGAGCCCGGGAGAGCTCACTTTAAGTGATATTTTTTTTCAGGTTGTGATAATCTGTGAGCATGTTTCCTTTAATTGAGCCCTCGAATTAATAAAACGTGAGCACGTTTTCTTTTAATTGAGTCCTCGACAATATTGAGTGCACGTTTTACATATTGTGGCCACGTTTAAGTAGATCGTGCACATAATGTTCTATAACCATGTTCACTAAATTGTGCTCTCGTTTTAATAAATTGTGCCCTCGTTTTAGTAAATCGTGCCCTCGTTTGAGTAAATTGTGCCATCGTTTTACTATGCTTAAAATGAGAGCTCAATTTAGTAAAATGAGCTCACACTATAGTAAAACGAGAGCACAATATAGTAAATTGTGCACACGATTTAGTAAAACGAGCGTACGATTTAGTAAAACGAGAGCACAATATAGTTAAACGAGAGCACAATTTAGTTAAACGAGAGCACAATTTAGTTAAACGAGCGCACAATGTAGTAAAACGAGCGCACATTCTCCCAACATGCAAAACATTTTGCGATGACCCCTCTAGGGCTCCGTACTCATGCAATGATTAAATGTATTATTTTTATATCTTTTTAACTCTAATTAAAAAGTTTATCTGAAAATAGAAAAAAATCTGTAAAACACCTGTTGAGAATGTTTAAAAGTGTTTTTTTAAAGACATAGAGTTGGTAAAACATTCTCAAAGTACAATCTCTGACACATTGTTTTATGTTTGGAAATATGTCAAATCACATTTTAGAACCAAAATGTGATTTTTTTATTTGACATATTTACCAAAGACTTTTTAAATTGAAATTTTAAAAGTTAAATTTTACATGCTATTATTTTATTAAATGAAATTTAGAAGCTCTGCGACCCCTTTTACGAACCCAGTGGGCGGGGTTTAGACCACGTACTTCAAATGCGGCCTAATTAATTCCAATTAATAATTGAATGCACTATTGCAAAGCCTCGCGACCCCTTTATCGGACCCAGTGGGCGGGGCGGGGCTTAGACCACGTACTTTCAAACGCAGTCTGGCATTCTAAAGTTAAATATTACATGCTATTATTTTATTAAATGCAATTTAGAAGCTCTGCGACCCCTTTTACGAACCCAGTAGGCGGGGTTTAGACCACATACCTTCAAATGCGGCCTAATTAATTCCAATTAATAATTGAATGCACTATTGCAAAGCCTCGCGACCCCTTTATCGGACCCAGTGGGCGGGGCGGGGCTTAGACCACGTACTTTCAAACGCAGTCCGGCATTGCTTAGTTAACCAAAGTGGGCTGTATTTATAGTCAGAGGTGACAGTTTGTGATGTCATCAGTTTGTGATGTCATCATTGACATCACAAACTGTCACCTCTGACTATAAATACAGCCCACTTTGGTTAACGCAGCAAAGCTACAATTGCACGTAGAGCACGACACAGGCGACGCCTCTGCGACGGTGCGCCGTAGGAGGGGTCGTAGGGCTACCCGTGTCTACAGACGGAGGAGGCACCAAAATGTTTCGTCTGTCCGTAGACGTAGGAGGTACGCCCGCCGCCGTTAATCGCTCACGTTAAACATGTAGCATATGTTTAAAAATTATTTTAAATAGATTAATAAAAAAATAAAGTTTGTGAAATAAAAAATAAATAATTAGATAAATAATAATATGTAATATATTAGATATTAAAACACATATGTAATTACAAGAAAATATTGTTCAAAGAATATCAATAAAATATTCAAAAATAAATATTAGTAAGGTGAAAATTAAATAATGGAGGAATAACTCATGTACAGAGCCCGGGAGAGCTCACTTTAAGTGATATTTTTTTTCAGGTTGTGATAATCTGTGAGCATGTTTCCTTTAATTGAGCCCTCGAATTAATAAAACGTGAGCACGTTTTCTTTTAATTGAGTCCTCGACAATATTGAGTGCACGTTTTACATATTGTGGCCACGTTTAAGTAGATCGTGCACACAATGTTCTATAACCATGTTCACTAAATTGTGCTCTCGTTTTAATAAATTGTGCCCTCGTTTTAGTAAATCGTGCACTCGTTTGAGTAAATTGTGCCATCGTTTTACTATGCTTATAATGAGTGCTCAATTAGTAAAATGAGCTCACACTATAGTAAAACGAGAGCACAATATAGTAAATTGTGCACACGATTTAGTAAAACGAGCGTACGATTTAGTAAAACGAGAGCACAGTATAGTTAAACGAGAGCACAATTTAGTTAAACGAGAGCACATTCTCCCAACATGCAAAACATTTTGCGATGACCCCTCTAGGGCTCCGTACTCATGCAATGATTAAATGTATTATTTTTATATCTTTTTAATTCTAATTAAAAAGTTTATCTGAAAATAGAAAAAAAATTGTAAAACACCTGTTGAGAATGTTTAAAAGTGTTTTTTTAAAGACATAGAGTTGGTAAAACATTCTCAAAGTACAATATCTGACACATTGTTTTATGTTTGGAAATATGTCAAATCACATTTTAGAACCAAAATGTGATTTTTTTATGACATATTTACCAAAGACTTTTTAAATTGAAATTTTAAAAGTTAAATTTTACATGCCATTATTTTGTTAAATGAAATTTAGAAGCTCTGCGACCCCTTTTACGAACCCAGTGGGCGGGGTTTAGACCACGTACTTCAAATGCGGCCTAATTAATTCCAATTAATAATTGAATGCACTATTGCAAAGCCTCGCGACCCCTTTATCGGACCCAGTGGGCGGGGCGGGGCTTAGACCACGTACTTTCAAACGCAGTCCGGCATTCTAAAGTTAAATATTACATGCTATTATTTTATTAAATGCAATTTAGAAGCTCTGCGACCCCTTTTACGAACCCAGTGGGCGGGGTTTAGACCACATACCTTCAAATGCGGCCTAATTAATTCCAATTAATAATGGAATGCACTATTGCAAAGCCTCGCGACCCCTTTATCGGACCCAGTGGGCGGGGCGGGGCTTAGACCACGTACTTTCAAACGCAGTCCGGCATTGCTTAGTTAACCAAAGTGGGCTGTATTTATAGTCAGAGGTGACAGTTTGTGATGTCATCAGTTTGTGATGTCATCATTGACATCACAAACTGTCACCTCTGACTATAAATACAGCTCACTTTGGTTAACGCAGCAAAGCTACAATTGCACGTAGAGCACGACACAGGCGACGCCTCTGCGACGGTGCGCCGTAGGAGGGGTCGTAGGGCTACCCGTGTCTACAGACGGAGGAGGCACCAAAATGTTTTGTCTGTCCGTAGACGTAGGAGGTACGCCCGCCGCCGTTAATCGCTCACGTTAAACATGTAGCATATGTTTAAAAATAATTTTAAATAGATTAATAAAAAATAAAGTTTGTGAAATAAAAAATAAGTAATTAGATAAATAATAATATGTAATATATTAGATATTAAAACACATATGTAATTACAAGAAAATATTGTTCAAAGAATATCAATAAAATATTCAAAAATAAATATTAGTAAGGTGAAAATTAAATAATGGAGGAATAACTCATGTACAGAGCCCGGGAGAGCTCACTTTAAGTGATATTTTTTTTCAGGTTGTGATAATCTGTGAGCATGTTTCCTTTAATTGAGCCCTCGAATTAATAAAACGTGAGCACGTTTTCTTTTAATTGAGTCCTCGACAATATTGAGTGCACGTTTTACATATTGTGGCCACGTTTAAGTAGATCGTGCACATAATGTTCTATAACCATGTTCACTAAATTGTGCTCTCGTTTTAATAAATTGTGCCCTCGTTTTACTATGCTTAAAATGAGAGCTCAATTTAGTAATATGAGCTCACACTATAGTAAAACGAGAGCACAATATAGTAAATTGTGCACACGATTTAGTAAAACGAGCGTACGATTTAGTAAAACGATAGCACAATATAGTTAAACGAGAGCACAATTTAGTTAAACGAGAGCACAATTTAGTTAAACGACCGCACAATGTAGTAAAACGAGCGCACATTCTCCCAACATGCAAAACATTTTGCGATGACCCCTCTAGGGCTCCGTACTCATGCAATGATTAAATGTATTATTTTTATATCTTTTTAACTCTAATTAAAAAGTTTATCTGAAAATAGAAAAAAATCTGTAAAACACCTGTTGAGAATGTTTAAAAGTGTTTTTTTAAAGACATAGAGTTGGTAAAACATTCTCAAAGTACAATCTCTGACACATTGTTTTATGTTTGGAAATATGTCAAATCACATTTTAGAACCAAAATGTGATTTTTTTATTTGACATATTTACCAAAGACTTTTTAAATTGAAATTTTAAAAGTTAAATTTTACATGCCATTATTTTATTAAATGAAATTTAGAAGCTCTGCGACCCCTTTTACGAACCCAGTGGGCGGGGTTTAGACCACGTACTTCAAATGCGGCCTAATTAATTCCAATTAATAATTGAATGCACTATTGCAAAGCCTCGCGACCCCTTTATCGGACCCAGTGGGCGGGGCGGGGCTTAGACCACGTACTTTCAAACGCAATCCGGCATTCTAAAGTTAAATATTACATGCTATTATTTTATTAAATGCAATTTAGAAGCTCTGCGACCCCTTTTACGAACCCAGTGGGCGGGGTTTAGACCACATACCTTCAAATGCGGCCTAATTAATTCCAATTAATAATTGAATGCACTATTGCAAAGCCTCGCGACCCCTTTATCGGACCCAGTGGGCGGGGCGGGGCTTAGACCACGTACTTTCAAACGCAGTCCGGCATTGCTTAGTTAACCAAAGTGGGCTGTATTTATAGTCAGAGGTGACAGTTTGTGATGTCATCAGTTTGTGATGTCATCATTGACATCACAAACTGTCACCTCTGACTATAAATACAGCTCACTTTGGTTAACGCAGCAAAGCTACAATTGCACGTAGAGCACGACACAGGCGACGCCTCTGCGACGGTACGTCGTAGGAGGGGTCGTAGGGCTACCCGTGTCTACAGACGGAGGAGGCACCAAAATGTTTTGTCTGTCCGTAGACGTAGGAGGTACGCCCGCCGCCGTTAATCGCTCACGTTAAACATGTAGCATATGTTTAAAAATAATTTTAAATAGATTAATAAAAAATAAAGTTTGTGAAATAAAAAATAAGTAATTAGATAAATAATAATATGTAATATATTAGATATTAAAACACATATGTAATTACAAGAAAATATTGTTCAAAGAATATCAATAAAATATTCAAAAATAAATATTAGTAAGGTGAAAATTAAATAATGGAGGAATAACTCATGTACAGAGCCCGGGAGAGCTCACTTTAAGTGATATTTTTTTTCAGGTTGTGATAATCTGTGAGCATGTTTCCTTTAATTGAGCCCTGGAATTAATAAAACGTGAGCACGTTTTCCTTTAATTGAGCCCTCGAATTAATAAAACGTGAGCACGTTTTCTTTTAATTGAGTCCTCGACAATATTGAGTGCACGTTTTACATATTGTGGCCACGTTTAAGTAGATCGTGCACACAATGTTCTATAACCATGTTCACTAAATTGTGCTCTCGTTTTAATAAATTGTGCCCTCATTTTAGTAAATCGTGCGCTCGTTTGAGTAAATTGTGCCATCGTTTTACTATGCTTAAAATGAGAGCTCAATTTAGTAATATGAGCTCACACTATAGTAAAACGAGAGCACAATATAGTAAATTGTGCACACGATTTAGTAAAACGAGCGTACGATTTAGTAAAACGAGAGCACAATATAGTTAAACGAGAGCACAATTTAGTTAAACGAGAGCACAATTTAGTTAAACGAGCGCACAATGTAGTAAAACGAGCGCACATTCTCCCAACATGCAAAACATTTTGCGATGACCCCTCTAGGGCTCCGTACTCATGCAATGATTAAATGTATTATTTTTATATCTTTTTAACTCTAATTAAAAAGTTTATCTGAAAATAGAAAAAAATCTGTAAAACACCTGTTGAGAATGTTTAAAAGTGTTTTTTTAAAGACATAGAGTTGGTAAAACATTCTCAAAGTACAATCTCTGACACATTGTTTTATGTTTGGAAATATGTCAAATCACATTTTAGAACCAAAATGTGATTTTTTTATTTGACATATTTACCAAAGACTTTTTAAATTGAAATTTTAAAAGTTAAATTTTACATGCCATTATTTTATTAAATGAAATTTAGAAGCTCTGCGACCCCTTTTACGAACCCAGTGGGCGGGGTTTAGACCACGTACTTCAAATGCGGCCTAATTAATTCCAATTAATAATTGAATGCACTATTGCAAAGCCTCGCGACCCCTTTATCGGACCCAGTGGGCGGGGCGGGGCTTAGACCACGTACTTTCAAACGCAATCCGGCATTCTAAAGTTAAATATTACATGCTATTATTTTATTAAATGCAATTTAGAAGCTCTGCGACCCCTTTTACGAACCCAGTGGGCGGGGTTTAGACCACATACCTTCAAATGCGGCCTAATTAATTCCAATTAATAATTGAATGCACTATTGCAAAGCCTCGCGACCCCTTTATCGGACCCAGTGGGCGGGGCGGGGCTTAGACCACGTACTTTCAAACGCAGTCCGGCATTGCTTAGTTAACCAAAGTGGGCTGTATTTATAGTCAGAGGTGACAGTTTGTGATGTCATCAGTTTGTGATGTCATCATTGACATCACAAACTGTCACCTCTGACTATAAATACAGCTCACTTTGGTTAACGCAGCAAAGCTACAATTGCACGTAGAGCACGACACAAGCGACGCCTCTGCGACGGTGCGCCGTAGGAGGGGTCGTAGGGCTACCCGTGTCTACAGACGGAGGAGGCACCAAAATGTTTTGTCTGTCCGTAGACGTAGGAGGTACGCCCGCCGCCGTTAATCTCTCACGTTAAACATGTAGCATATGTTTAAAAATAATTTTAAATAGATTAATAAAAAATAAAGTTTGTGAAATAAAAAATAAGTAATTAGATAAATAATAATATGTAATATATTAGATATTAAAACACATATGTAATTACAAGAAAATATTGTTCAAAGAATATCAATAAAATATTCAAAAATAAATATTAGTAAGGTGAAAATTAAATAATGGAGGAATAACTCATGTACAGAGCCCGGGAGAGCTCACTTTAAGTGATATTTTTTTTCAGGTTGTGATAATCTGTGAGCATGTTTCCTTTAATTGAGCCCTCGAAATAATAAAACGTGAGCACGTTTTCTTTTAATTGAGTCCTCGACAATATTGAGTGCACGTTTTACATATTGTGGCCACGTTTAAGTAGATCGTGCACACAATGTTCTATAACCATGTTCACTAAATTGTGCTCTCGTTTTAATAAATTGTGCCCTCGTTTTAGTAAATCGTGCGCTCGTTTGAGTAAATTGTGCCATCGTTTTACTATGCTTAAAATGAGAGCTCAATTTAGTAATATGAGCTCACACTATAGTAAAACGAGAGCACAATATAGTAAATTGTGCACACGATTTAGTAAAACGAGCGTACGATTTAGTAAAACGAGAGCACAATTTAGTTAAACGAGAGCACAATTTAGTTAAACGAGCGCACAATGTAGTAAAACGAGAGCACATTCTCCCAACATGCAAAACATTTTGCGATGACCCCTCTAGGGCTCCGTACTCATGCAATGATTAAATGTATTATTTTTATATCTTTTTAACTCTAATTAAAAAGTTTATCTGAAAATAGAAAAAAATCTGTAAAACACCTGTTGAGAATGTTTAAAAGTGTTTTTTTAAAGACATAGAGTTGGTAAAACATTCTCAAAGTACAATCTCTGACACATTGTTTTATGTTTGGAAATATGTCAAATCACATTTTAGAACCAAAATGTGATTTTTTTATTTGACATATTTACCAAAGACTTTTTAAATTGAAATTTTAAAAGTTAAATTTTACATGCCATTATTTTATTCAATGAAATTTAGAAGCTCTGCGACCCCTTTTACGAACCCAGTGGGCGGGGTTTAGACCACGTACTTCAAATGTGGCCTAATTAATTCCAATTAATAATTGAATGCACTATTGCAAAGCCTCCAACCCCTTTATCGGACCCAGTGGGCGGGGCGGGGCTTAGACCACGTACTTTCAAACGCAATCCGGCATTCTAAAGTTAAATATTACATGCTATTATTTTATTAAATGCAATTTAGAAGCTCTGCGACCCCTTTTACGAACCCAGTGGGCGGGGTTTAGACCACATACCTTCAAATGCGGCCTAATTAATTCCAATTAATAATTGAATGCACTATTGCAAAGCCTCGCGACCCCTTTATCGGACCCAGTGGGCGGGGCGGGGCTTAGACCACGTACTTTCAAACGCAGTCCGGCATTGCTTAGTTAACCAAAGTGGGCTGTATTTATAGTCAGAGGTGACAGTTTGTGATGTCATCAGTTTGTGATGTCATCATTGACATCACAAACTGTCACCTCTGACTATAAATACAGCTCACTTTGGTTAACGCAGCAAAGCTACAATTGCACGTAGAGCACGACACAGGCGACGCCTCTGCGACGGTACGTCGTAGGAGGGGTCGTAGGGCTACCCGTGTCTACAGACGGAGGAGGCACCAAAATGTTTTGTCTGTCCGTAGACGTAGGAGGTACGCCCGCCGCCGTTAATCGCTCACGTTAAACATGTAGCATATGTTTAAAAATAATTTTAAATAGATTAATAAAAAATAAAGTTTGTGAAATAAAAAATAAGTAATTAGATAAATAATAATATGTAATATATTAGATATTAAAACACATATGTAATTACAAGAAAATATTGTTCAAAGAATATCAATAAAATATTCAAAAATAAATATTAGTAAGGTGAAAATTAAATAATGGAGGAATAACTCATGTACAGAGCCCGGGAGAGCTCACTTTAAGTGATATTTTTTTTCAGGTTGTGATAATCTGTGAGCATGTTTCCTTTAATTGAGCCCTCGAAATAATAAAACGTGAGCACGTTTTCTTTTAATTGAGTCCTCGACAATATTGAGTGCACGTTTTACATATTGTGGCCACGTTTAAGTAGATCGTGCACATAATGTTCTATAACCATGTTCACTAAATTGTGCTCTCGTTTTAATAAATTGTGCCCTCGTTTTAGTAAATCGTGCGCTCGTTTGAGTAAATTGTGCCATCGTTTTACTATGCTTAAAATGAGAGCTCAATTTAGTAATATGAGCTCACACTATAGTAAAATGAGAGCACAATATAGTAAATTGTGCACACGATTTAGTAAAACGAGCGTACGATTTAGTAAAACGAGAGCACAATATAGTTAAACGAGAGCACAATTTAGTTAAACGACCGCACAATGTAGTAAAACGAGCGCACATTCTCCCAACATGCAAAACATTTTGCGATGACCCCTCTAGGGCTCCGTACTCATGCAATGATTAAATGTATTATTTTTATATCTTTTTAACTCTAATTAAAAAGTTTATCTGAAAATAGAAAAAAATCTGTAAAACACCTGTTGAGAATGTTTAAAAGTGTTTTTTTAAAGACATAGAGTTGGTAAAACATTCTCAAAGTACAATCTCTGACACATTGTTTTATGTTTGGAAATATGTCAAATCACATTTTAGAACCAAAATGTGATTTTTTTATTTGACATATTTACCAAAGACTTTTTAAATTGAAATTTTAAAAGTTAAATTTTACATGCCATTATTTTATTCAATGAAATTTAGAAGCTCTGCGACCCCTTTTACGAACCCAGTGGGCGGGGTTTAGACCACGTACTTCAAATGCGGCCTAATTAATTCCAATTAATAATTGAATGCACTATTGCAAAGCCTCGCGACCCCTTTATCGGACCCAGTGGGCGGGGCGGGGCTTAGACCACGTACTTTCAAACGCAGTCTGGCATTCTAAAGTTAAATATTACATGCTATTATTTTATTAAATGCAATTTAGAAGCTCTGCGACCCCTTTTACGAACCCAGTGGGCGGGGTTTAGACCACATACCTTCAAATGCGGCCTAATTAATTCCAATTAATAATTGAATGCACTATTGCAAAGCCTCGCGACCCCTTTATCGGACCCAGTGGGCGGGGCGGGGCTTAGACCACGTACTTTCAAACGCAGTCCGGCATTGCTTAGTTAACCAAAGTGGGCTGTATTTATAGTCAGAGGTGACAGTTTGTGATGTCATCAGTTTGTGATGTCATCATTGACATCACAAACTGTCACCTCTGACTATAAATACAGCTCACTTTGGTTAACGCAGCAAAGCTACAATTGCACGTAGAGCACGACACAGGCGACGCCTCTGCGACGGTGCGCCGTAGGAGGGGTCGTAGGGCTACCCGTGTCTACAGACGGAGGAGGCACCAAAATGTTTTGTCTGTCCGTAGACGTAGGAGGTACGCCCGCCGCCGTTAATCGCTCACGTTAAACATGTAGCATATGTTTAAAAATAATTTTAAATAGATTAATAAAAAATAAAGTTTGTGAAATAAAAAATAAGTAATTAGATAAATAATAATATGTAATATATTAGATATTAAAACACATATGTAATTACAAGAAAATATTGTTCAAAGAATATCAATAAAATATTCAAAAATAAATATTAGTAAGGTGAAAATTAAATAATGGAGGAATAACTCATGTACAGAGCCCGGGAGAGCTCACTTTAAGTGATATTTTTTTTCAGGTTGTGATAATCTGTGAGCATGTTTCCTTTAATTGAGCCCTCGAATTAATAAAACGTGAGCACGTTTTCTTTTAATTGAGTCCTCGACAATATTGAGTGCACGTTTTACATATTGTGGCCACGTTTAAGTAGATCGTGCACATAATGTTCTATAACCATGTTCACTAAATTGTGCTCTCGTTTTAATAAATTGTGCCCTCGTTTTACTATGCTTAAAATGAGAGCTCAATTTAGTAATATGAGCTCACACTATAGTAAAACGAGAGCACAATATAGTAAATTGTGCACACGATTTAGTAAAACGAGCGTACGATTTAGTAAAACGATAGCACAATATAGTTAAACGAGAGCACAATTTAGTTAAACGAGAGCACAATTTAGTTAAACGACCGCACAATGTAGTAAAACGAGCGCACATTCTCCCAACATGCAAAACATTTTGCGATGACCCCTCTAGGGCTCCGTACTCATGCAATGATTAAATGTATTATTTTTATATCTTTTTAACTCTAATTAAAAAGTTTATCTGAAAATAGAAAAAAATCTGTAAAACACCTGTTGAGAATGTTTAAAAGTGTTTTTTTAAAGACATAGAGTTGGTAAAACATTCTCAAAGTACAATCTCTGACACATTGTTTTATGTTTGGAAATATGTCAAATCACATTTTAGAACCAAAATGTGATTTTTTTATTTGACATATTTACCAAAGACTTTTTAAATTGAAATTTTAAAAGTTAAATTTTACATGCCATTATTTTATTAAATGAAATTTAGAAGCTCTGCGACCCCTTTTACGAACCCAGTGGGCGGGGTTTAGACCACGTACTTCAAATGCGGCCTAATTAATTCCAATTAATAATTGAATGCACTATTGCAAAGCCTCGCGACCCCTTTATCGGACCCAGTGGGCGGGGCGGGGCTTAGACCACGTACTTTCAAACGCAATCCGGCATTCTAAAGTTAAATATTACATGCTATTATTTTATTAAATGCAATTTAGAAGCTCTGCGACCCCTTTTACGAACCCAGTGGGCGGGGTTTAGACCACATACCTTCAAATGCGGCCTAATTAATTCCAATTAATAATTGAATGCACTATTGCAAAGCCTCGCGACCCCTTTATCGGACCCAGTGGGCGGGGCGGGGCTTAGACCACGTACTTTCAAACGCAGTCCGGCATTGCTTAGTTAACCAAAGTGGGCTGTATTTATAGTCAGAGGTGACAGTTTGTGATGTCATCAGTTTGTGATGTCATCATTGACATCACAAACTGTCACCTCTGACTATAAATACAGCTCACTTTGGTTAACGCAGCAAAGCTACAATTGCACGTAGAGCACGACACAGGCGACGCCTCTGCGACGGTACGTCGTAGGAGGGGTCGTAGGGCTACCCGTGTCTACAGACGGAGGAGGCACCAAAATGTTTTGTCTGTCCGTAGACGTAGGAGGTACGCCCGCCGCCGTTAATCGCTCACGTTAAACATGTAGCATATGTTTAAAAATAATTTTAAATAGATTAATAAAAAATAAAGTTTGTGAAATAAAAAATAAGTAATTAGATAAATAATAATATGTAATATATTAGATATTAAAACACATATGTAATTACAAGAAAATATTGTTCAAAGAATATCAATAAAATATTCAAAAATAAATATTAGTAAGGTGAAAATTAAATAATGGAGGAATAACTCATGTACAGAGCCCGGGAGAGCTCACTTTAAGTGATATTTTTTTTCAGGTTGTGATAATCTGTGAGCATGTTTCCTTTAATTGAGCCCTGGAATTAATAAAACGTGAGCACGTTTTCCTTTAATTGAGCCCTCGAATTAATAAAACGTGAGCACGTTTTCTTTTAATTGAGTCCTCGACAATATTGAGTGCACGTTTTACATATTGTGGCCACGTTTAAGTAGATCGTGCACACAATGTTCTATAACCATGTTCACTAAATTGTGCTCTCGTTTTAATAAATTGTGCCCTCATTTTAGTAAATCGTGCGCTCGTTTGAGTAAATTGTGCCATCGTTTTACTATGCTTAAAATGAGAGCTCAATTTAGTAATATGAGCTCACACTATAGTAAAACGAGAGCACAATATAGTAAATTGTGCACACGATTTAGTAAAACGAGCGTACGATTTAGTAAAACGAGAGCACAATATAGTTAAACGAGAGCACAATTTAGTTAAACGAGAGCACAATTTAGTTAAACGAGCGCACAATGTAGTAAAACGAGCGCACATTCTCCCAACATGCAAAACATTTTGCGATGACCCCTCTAGGGCTCCGTACTCATGCAATGATTAAATGTATTATTTTTATATCTTTTTAACTCTAATTAAAAAGTTTATCTGAAAATAGAAAAAAATCTGTAAAACACCTGTTGAGAATGTTTAAAAGTGTTTTTTTAAAGACATAGAGTTGGTAAAACATTCTCAAAGTACAATCTCTGACACATTGTTTTATGTTTGGAAATATGTCAAATCACATTTTAGAACCAAAATGTGATTTTTTTATTTGACATATTTACCAAAGACTTTTTAAATTGAAATTTTAAAAGTTAAATTTTACATGCCATTATTTTATTAAATGAAATTTAGAAGCTCTGCGACCCCTTTTACGAACCCAGTGGGCGGGGTTTAGACCACGTACTTCAAATGCGGCCTAATTAATTCCAATTAATAATTGAATGCACTATTGCAAAGCCTCGCGACCCCTTTATCGGACCCAGTGGGCGGGGCGGGGCTTAGACCACGTACTTTCAAACGCAATCCGGCATTCTAAAGTTAAATATTACATGCTATTATTTTATTAAATGCAATTTAGAAGCTCTGCGACCCCTTTTACGAACCCAGTGGGCGGGGTTTAGACCACATACCTTCAAATGCGGCCTAATTAATTCCAATTAATAATTGAATGCACTATTGCAAAGCCTCGCGACCCCTTTATCGGACCCAGTGGGCGGGGCGGGGCTTAGACCACGTACTTTCAAACGCAGTCCGGCATTGCTTAGTTAACCAAAGTGGGCTGTATTTATAGTCAGAGGTGACAGTTTGTGATGTCATCAGTTTGTGATGTCATCATTGACATCACAAACTGTCACCTCTGACTATAAATACAGCTCACTTTGGTTAACGCAGCAAAGCTACAATTGCACGTAGAGCACGACACAAGCGACGCCTCTGCGACGGTGCGCCGTAGGAGGGGTCGTAGGGCTACCCGTGTCTACAGACGGAGGAGGCACCAAAATGTTTTGTCTGTCCGTAGACGTAGGAGGTACGCCCGCCGCCGTTAATCTCTCACGTTAAACATGTAGCATATGTTTAAAAATAATTTTAAATAGATTAATAAAAAATAAAGTTTGTGAAATAAAAAATAAGTAATTAGATAAATAATAATATGTAATATATTAGATATTAAAACACATATGTAATTACAAGAAAATATTGTTCAAAGAATATCAATAAAATATTCAAAAATAAATATTAGTAAGGTGAAAATTAAATAATGGAGGAATAACTCATGTACAGAGCCCGGGAGAGCTCACTTTAAGTGATATTTTTTTTCAGGTTGTGATAATCTGTGAGCATGTTTCCTTTAATTGAGCCCTCGAAATAATAAAACGTGAGCACGTTTTCTTTTAATTGAGTCCTCGACAATATTGAGTGCACGTTTTACATATTGTGGCCACGTTTAAGTAGATCGTGCACACAATGTTCTATAACCATGTTCACTAAATTGTGCTCTCGTTTTAATAAATTGTGCCCTCGTTTTAGTAAATCGTGCGCTCGTTTGAGTAAATTGTGCCATCGTTTTACTATGCTTAAAATGAGAGCTCAATTTAGTAATATGAGCTCACACTATAGTAAAACGAGAGCACAATATAGTAAATTGTGCACACGATTTAGTAAAACGAGCGTACGATTTAGTAAAACGAGAGCACAATTTAGTTAAACGAGAGCACAATTTAGTTAAACGAGCGCACAATGTAGTAAAACGAGAGCACATTCTCCCAACATGCAAAACATTTTGCGATGACCCCTCTAGGGCTCCGTACTCATGCAATGATTAAATGTATTATTTTTATATCTTTTTAACTCTAATTAAAAAGTTTATCTGAAAATAGAAAAAAATCTGTAAAACACCTGTTGAGAATGTTTAAAAGTGTTTTTTTAAAGACATAGAGTTGGTAAAACATTCTCAAAGTACAATCTCTGACACATTGTTTTATGTTTGGAAATATGTCAAATCACATTTTAGAACCAAAATGTGATTTTTTTATTTGACATATTTACCAAAGACTTTTTAAATTGAAATTTTAAAAGTTAAATTTTACATGCCATTATTTTATTCAATGAAATTTAGAAGCTCTGCGACCCCTTTTACGAACCCAGTGGGCGGGGTTTAGACCACGTACTTCAAATGTGGCCTAATTAATTCCAATTAATAATTGAATGCACTATTGCAAAGCCTCCAACCCCTTTATCGGACCCAGTGGGCGGGGCGGGGCTTAGACCACGTACTTTCAAACGCAATCCGGCATTCTAAAGTTAAATATTACATGCTATTATTTTATTAAATGCAATTTAGAAGCTCTGCGACCCCTTTTACGAACCCAGTGGGCGGGGTTTAGACCACATACCTTCAAATGCGGCCTAATTAATTCCAATTAATAATTGAATGCACTATTGCAAAGCCTCGCGACCCCTTTATCGGACCCAGTGGGCGGGGCGGGGCTTAGACCACGTACTTTCAAACGCAGTCCGGCATTGCTTAGTTAACCAAAGTGGGCTGTATTTATAGTCAGAGGTGACAGTTTGTGATGTCATCAGTTTGTGATGTCATCATTGACATCACAAACTGTCACCTCTGACTATAAATACAGCTCACTTTGGTTAACGCAGCAAAGCTACAATTGCACGTAGAGCACGACACAGGCGACGCCTCTGCGACGGTACGTCGTAGGAGGGGTCGTAGGGCTACCCGTGTCTACAGACGGAGGAGGCACCAAAATGTTTTGTCTGTCCGTAGACGTAGGAGGTACGCCCGCCGCCGTTAATCGCTCACGTTAAACATGTAGCATATGTTTAAAAATAATTTTAAATAGATTAATAAAAAATAAAGTTTGTGAAATAAAAAATAAGTAATTAGATAAATAATAATATGTAATATATTAGATATTAAAACACATATGTAATTACAAGAAAATATTGTTCAAAGAATATCAATAAAATATTCAAAAATAAATATTAGTAAGGTGAAAATTAAATAATGGAGGAATAACTCATGTACAGAGCCCGGGAGAGCTCACTTTAAGTGATATTTTTTTTCAGGTTGTGATAATCTGTGAGCATGTTTCCTTTAATTGAGCCCTCGAAATAATAAAACGTGAGCACGTTTTCTTTTAATTGAGTCCTCGACAATATTGAGTGCACGTTTTACATATTGTGGCCACGTTTAAGTAGATCGTGCACATAATGTTCTATAACCATGTTCACTAAATTGTGCTCTCGTTTTAATAAATTGTGCCCTCGTTTTAGTAAATCGTGCGCTCGTTTGAGTAAATTGTGCCATCGTTTTACTATGCTTAAAATGAGAGCTCAATTTAGTAATATGAGCTCACACTATAGTAAAACGAGAGCACAATATAGTAAATTGTGCACACGATTTAGTAAAACGAGCGTACGATTTAGTAAAACGAGAGCACAATATAGTTAAACGAGAGCACAATTTAGTTAAACGACCGCACAATGTAGTAAAACGAGCGCACATTCTCCCAACATGCAAAACATTTTGCGATGACCCCTCTAGGGCTCCGTACTCATGCAATGATTAAATGTATTATTTTTATATCTTTTTAACTCTAATTAAAAAGTTTATCTGAAAATAGAAAAAAATCTGTAAAACACCTGTTGAGAATGTTTAAAAGTGTTTTTTTAAAGACATAGAGTTGGTAAAACATTCTCAAAGTACAATCTCTGACACATTGTTTTATGTTTGGAAATATGTCAAATCACATTTTAGAACCAAAATGTGATTTTTTTATTTGACATATTTACCAAAGACTTTTTAAATTGAAATTTTAAAAGTTAAATTTTACATGCCATTATTTTATTCAATGAAATTTAGAAGCTCTGCGACCCCTTTTACGAACCCAGTGGGCGGGGTTTAGACCACGTACTTCAAATGCGGCCTAATTAATTCCAATTAATAATTGAATGCACTATTGCAAAGCCTCGCGACCCCTTTATCGGACCCAGTGGGCGGGGCGGGGCTTAGACCACGTACTTTCAAACGCAGTCTGGCATTCTAAAGTTAAATATTACATGCTATTATTTTATTAAATGCAATTTAGAAGCTCTGCGACCCCTTTTACGAACCCAGTGGGCGGGGTTTAGACCACATACCTTCAAATGCGGCCTAATTAATTCCAATTAATAATTGAATGCACTATTGCAAAGCCTCGCGACCCCTTTATCGGACCCAGTGGGCGGGGCGGGGCTTAGACCACGTACTTTCAAACGCAGTCCGGCATTGCTTAGTTAACCAAAGTGGGCTGTATTTATAGTCAGAGGTGACAGTTTGTGATGTCATCAGTTTGTGATGTCATCATTGACATCACAAACTGTCACCTCTGACTATAAATACAGCTCACTTTGGTTAACGCAGCAAAGCTACAATTGCACGTAGAGCACGACACAGGCGACGCCTCTGCGACGGTACGTCGTAGGAGGGGTCGTAGGGCTACCCGTGTCTACAGACGGAGGAGGCACCAAAATGTTTTGTCTGTCCGTAGACGTAGGAGGTACGCCCGCCGCCGTTAATCGCTCACGTTAAACATGTAGCATATGTTTAAAAATAATTTTAAATAGATTAATAAAAAATAAAGTTTGTGAAATAAAAAATAAGTAATTAGATAAATAATATGTAATATATTAGATATTAAAACACATATGTAATTACAAGAAAATATTGTTCAAAGAATATCAATAAAATATTCAAAAACAAATATTAGTAAGGTGAAAATTAAATAATGGAGGAATAACTCATGTACAGAGCCCGGGAGAGCTCACTTTAAGTGATATTTTTTTTCAGGTTGTGATAATCTGTGAGCATGTTTCCTTTAATTGAGCCCTCGAATTAATAAAACGTGAGCACGTTTTCTTTTAATTGAGTCCTCGACAATATTGAGTGCACGTTTTACATATTGTGGCCACGTTTAAGTAGATCGTGCACACAATGTTCTATAACCATGTTCACTAAATTGTGCTCTCGTTTTAATAAATTGTGCCCTCGTTTTAGTAAATCGTGCGCTCGTTTGAGTAAATTGTGCCATCGTTTTACTATGCTTAAAATGAGAGCTCAATTTAGTAATATGAGCTCACACTATAGTAAAACGAGAGCACAATATAGTAAATTGTGCACACGATTTAGTAAAACGAGCGTACGATTTAGTAAAACGAGAGCACAATATAGTTAAACGAGAGCACAATTTAGTTAAACGAGAGCACAATGTAGTAAAACGAGCGCACATTCTCCCAACATGCAAAACATTTTGCGATGACCCCTCTAGGGCTCCGTACTCATGCAATGATTAAATGTATTATTTTTATATCTTTTTAACTCTAATTAAAAAGTTTATCTGAAAATAGAAAAAAATCTGTAAAACATCTGTTGAGAATGTTTAAAAGTGTTTTTTTAAAGACATAGAGTTGGTAAAACATTCTCAAAGTACAATCTCTGACACATTGTTTTATGTTTGGAAATATGTCAAATCACATTTTAGAACCAAAATGTGATTTTTTTATTTGACATATTTACCAAAGACTTTTTAAATTGAAATTTTAAAAGTTAAATTTTACATGCCATTATTTTATTCAATGAAATTTAGAAGCTCTGCGACCCCTTTTACGAACCCAGTGGGCGGGGTTTAGACCACGTACTTCAAATGCGGCCTAATTAATTCCAATTAATAATTGAATGCACTATTGCAAAGCCTCGCGACCCCTTTATCGGACCCAGTGGGCGGGGCGGGGCTTAGACCACGTACTTTCAAACGCAATCCGGCATTCTAAAGTTAAATATTACATGCTATTATTTTATTAAATGCAATTTAGAAGCTCTGCGACCCCTTTTACGAACCCAGTGGGCGGGGTTTAGACCACATACCTTCAAATGCGGCCTAATTAATTCCAATTAATAATTGAATGCACTATTGCAAAGCCTCGCGACCCCTTTATCGGACCCAGTGGGCGGGGCGGGGCTTAGACCACGTACTTTCAAACGCAGTCCGGCATTGCTTAGTTAACCAAAGTGGGCTGTATTTATAGTCAGAGGTGACAGTTTGTGATGTCATCAGTTTGTGATGTCATCATTGACATCACAAACTGTCACCTCTGACTATAAATACAGCTCACTTTGGTTAACGCAGCAAAGCTACAATTGCACGTAGAGCACGACACAGGCGACGCCTCTGCGACGGTACGTCGTAGGAGGGGTCGTAGGGCTACCCGTGTCTACAGACGGAGGAGGCACCAAAATGTTTTGTCTGTCCGTAGACGTAGGAGGTACGCCCGCCGCCGTTAATCGCTCACGTTAAAACATGTAGCATATGTTTAAAAATAATTTTAAATAGATTAATAAAAAATAAAGTTTGTGAAATAAAAAATAAGTAATTAGATAAATAATAATATGTAATATATTAGATATTAAAACACATATGTAATTACAAGAAAATATTGTTCAAAGAATATCAATAAAATATTCAAAAATAAATATTAGTAAGGTGAAAATTAAATAATGGAGGAATAACTCATGTACAGAGCCCGGGAGAGCTCACTTTAAGTGATATTTTTTTTCAGGTTGTGATAATCTGTGAGCATGTTTCCTTTAATTGAGCCCTCGAAATAATAAAACGTGAGCACGTTTTCTTTTAATTGAGTCCTCGACAATATTGAGTGCACGTTTTACATATTGTGGCCACGTTTAAGTAGATCGTGCACACAATGTTCTATAACCATGTTCACTAAATTGTGCTCTCGTTTTAATAAATTGTGCCCTCGTTTTAGTAAATCGTGCGCTCGTTTGAGTAAATTGTGCCATCGTTTTACTATGCTTAAAATGAGAGCTCAATTTAGTAATATGAGCTCACACTATAGTAAAACGAGAGCACAATATAGTAAATTGTGCACACGATTTAGTAAAACGAGCGTACGATTTAGTAAAACGAGAGCACAATATAGTTAAACGAGAGCACAATTTAGTTAAACGAGAGCACAATTTAGTTAAACGACCGCACAATGTAGTAAAACGAGCGCACATTCTCCCAACATGCAAAACATTTTGCGATGACCCCTCTAGGGCTCCGTACTCATGCAATGATTAAATGTATTATTTTTATATCTTTTTAACTCTAATTAAAAAGTTTATCTGAAAATAGAAAAAAATCTGTAAAACATCTGTTGAGAATGTTTAAAAGTGTTTTTTTAAAGACATAGAGTTGGTAAAACATTCTCAAAGTACAATCTCTGACACATTGTTTTATGTTTGGAAATATGTCAAATCACATTTTAGAACCAAAATGTGATTTTTTTATTTGACATATTTACCAAAGACTTTTTAAATTGAAATTTTAAAAGTTAAATTTTACATGCCATTATTTTATTCAATGAAATTTAGAAGCTCTGCGACCCCTTTTACGAACCCAGTGGGCGGGGTTTAGACCACGTACTTCAAATGCGGCCTAATTAATTCCAATTAATAATTGAATGCACTATTGCAAAGCCTCGCGACCCCTTTATCGGACCCAGTGGGCGGGGCGGGGCTTAGACCACGTACTTTCAAACGCAATCCGGCATTCTAAAGTTAAATATTACATGCTATTATTTTATTAAATGCAATTTAGAAGCTCTGCGACCCCTTTTACGAACCCAGTGGGCGGGGTTTAGACCACATACCTTCAAATGCGGCCTAATTAATTCCAATTAATAATTGAATGCACTATTGCAAAGCCTCGCGACCCCTTTATCGGACCCAGTGGGCGGGGCGGGGCTTAGACCACGTACTTTCAAACGCAGTCCGGCATTGCTTAGTTAACCAAAGTGGGCTGTATTTATAGTCAGAGGTGACAGTTTGTGATGTCATCAGTTTGTGATGTCATCATTGACATCACAAACTGTCACCTCTGACTATAAATACAGCTCACTTTGGTTAACGCAGCAAAGCTACAATTGCACGTAGAGCACGACACAGGCGACGCCTCTGCGACGGTGCGCCGTAGGAGGCGTCGTAGGGCTACCCGTGTCTAGAGACGGAGGAGGCACCAAAATGTTTCGTCTGTCCGTAGACGTAGGAGGTACGCCCGCCGTTAATCGCTCACGTTAAACATGTAGCATATGTTTAAAAATAATTTTAAATAGATTAATAAAAAATAAAGTTTGTGAAATAAAAAATAAGTAATTAGATAAATAATAATATGTAATATATTAGATATTAAAACACATATGTAATTACAAGAAAATATTGTTCAAAGAATATCAATAAAATATTCAAAAATAAATATTAGTAAGGTGAAAATTAAATAATGGAGGAATAACTCATGTACAGAGCCCGGGAGAGCTCACTTTAAGTGATATTTTTTTTCAGGTTGTGATAATCTGTGAGCATGTTTCCTTTAATTGAGCCCTCGAAATAATAAAACGTGAGCACGTTTTCTTTTAATTGAGTCCTCGACAATATTGAGTGCACGTTTTACATATTGTGGCCACGTTTAAGTAGATCGTGCACACAATGTTCTATAACCATGTTCACTAAATTGTGCTCTCGTTTTAATAAATTGTGCCCTCGTTTTAGTAAATCGTGCGCTCGTTTGAGTAAATTGTGCCATCGTTTTACTATGCTTAAAATGAGAGCTCAATTTAGTAATATGAGCTCACACTATAGTAAAACGAGAGCACAATATAGTAAATTGTGCACACGATTTAGTAAAACGAGCGTACGATTTAGTAAAACGAGAGCACAATATAGTTAAACGAGAGCACAATTTAGTTAAACGAGAGCACAATTTAGTTAAACGACCGCACAATGTAGTAAAACGAGCGCACATTCTCCCAACATGCAAAACATTTTGCGATGACCCCTCTAGGGCTCCGTACTCATGCAATGATTAAATGTATTATTTTTATATCTTTTTAACTCTAATTAAAAAAATTATCTGAAAATAGAAAAAAATCTGTAAAACATCTGTTGAGAATGTTTAAAAGTGTTTTTTTAAAGACATAGAGTTGGTAAAACATTCTCAAAGTACAATCTCTGACACATTGTTTTATGTTTGGAAATATGTCAAATCACATTTTAGAACCAAAATGTGATTTTTTTATTTGACATATTTACCAAAGACTTTTTAAATTTAAATTTTAAAAGTTAAATTTTACATGCCATTATTTTATTCAATGAAATTTAGAAGCTCTGCGACCCCTTTTACGAACCCAGTGGGCGGGGTTTAGACCACGTACTTCAAATGCGGCCTAATTAATTCCAATTAATAATTGAATGCACTATTGCAAAGCCTCGCGACCCCTTTATCGGACCCAGTGGGCGGGGCGGGGCTTAGACCACGTACTTTCAAACGCAATCCGGCATTCTAAAGTTAAATATTACATGCTATTATTTTATTAAATGCAATTTAGAAGCTCTGCGACCCCTTTTACGAACCCAGTGGGCGGGGTTTAGACCACATACCTTCAAATGCGGCCTAATTAATTCCAATTAATAATTGAATGCACTATTGCAAAGCCTCGCGACCCCTTTATCGGACCCAGTGGGCGGGGCGGGGCTTAGACCACGTACTTTCAAACGCAGTCCGGCATTGCTTAGTTAACCAAAGTGGGCTGTATTTATAGTCAGAGGTGACAGTTTGTGATGTCATCAGTTTGTGATGTCATCATTGACATCACAAACTGTCACCTCTGACTATAAATACAGCTCACTTTGGTTAACGCAGCAAAGCTACAATTGCACGTAGAGCACGACACAGGCGACGCCTCTGCGACGGTACGTCGTAGGAGGGGTCGTAGGGCTACCCGTGTCTACAGACGGAGGAGGCACCAAAATGTTTTGTCTGTCCGTAGACGTAGGAGGTACGCCCGCCGCCGTTAATCGCTCACGTTAAACATGTAGCATATGTTTAAAAATAATTTTAAATAGATTAATAAAAAATAAAGTTTGTGAAATAAAAAATAAGTAATTAGATAAATAATAATATGTAATATATTAGATATTAAAACACATATGTAATTACAAGAAAATATTGTTCAAAGAATATCAATAAAATATTCAAAAATAAATATTAGTAAGGTGAAAATTAAATAATGGAGGAATAACTCATGTACAGAGCCCGGGAGAGCTCACTTTAAGTGATATTTTTTTTCAGGTTGTGATAATCTGTGAGCATGTTTCCTTTAATTGAGCCCTCGAATTAATAAAACGTGAGCACGTTTTCTTTTAATTGAGTCCTCGACAATATTGAGTGCACGTTTTACATATTGTGGCCACGTTTAAGTAGATCGTGCACACAATGTTCTATAACCATGTTCACTAAATTGTGCTCTCGTTTTAATAAATTGTGCCCTCGTTTTAGTAAATCGTGCGCTCGTTTGAGTAAATTGTGCCATCGTTTTACTATGCTTAAAATGAGAGCTCAATTTAGTAATATGAGCTCACACTATAGTAAAACGAGAGCACAATATAGTAAATTGTGCACACGATTTAGTAAAACGAGCGTACGATTTAGTAAAACGAGAGCACAATATAGTTAAACGAGAGCACAATTTAGTTAAACGACCGCACAATGTAGTAAAACGAGCGCACATTCTCCCAACATGCAAAACATTTTGCGATGACCCCTCTAGGGCTCCGTACTCATGCAATGATTAAATGTATTATTTTTATATCTTTTTAACTCTAATTAAAAAGTTTATCTGAAAATAGAAAAAAATCTGTAAAACACCTGTTGAGAATGTTTAAAAGTGTTTTTTTAAAGACATAGAGTTGGTAAAACATTCTCAAAGTACAATCTCTGACACATTGTTTTATGTTTGGAAATATGTCAAATCACATTTTAGAACCAAAATGTGATTTTTTTATTTGACATATTTACCAAAGACTTTTTAAATTGAAATTTTAAAAGTTAAATTTTACATGCCATTATTTTATTAAATGAAATTTAGAAGCTCTGCGACCCCTTTTACGAACCCAGTGGGCAGGGTTTAGACCACGTACTTCAAATGCGGCCTAATTAATTCCAATTAATAATTGAATGCACTATTGCAAAGCCTCGCGACCCCTTTATCGGACCCAGTGGGCGGGGCGGGGCTTAGACCACGTACTTTCAAACGCAATCCGGCATTCTAAAGTTAAATATTACATGCTATTATTTTATTAAATGCAATTTAGAAGCTCTGCGACCCCTTTTACGAACCCAGTGGGCGGGGTTTAGACCACATACCTTCAAATGCGGCCTAATTAATTCCAATTAATAATTGAATGCACTATTGCAAAGCCTCGCGACCCCTTTATCGGACCCAGTGGGCGGGGCGGGGCTTAGACCACGTACTTTCAAACGCAGTCCGGCATTGCTTAGTTAACCAAAGTGGGCTGTATTTATAGTCAGAGGTGACAGTTTGTGATGTCATCAGTTTGTGATGTCATCATTGACATCACAAACTGTCACCTCTGACTATAAATACAGCTCACTTTGGTTAACGCAGCAAAGCTACAATTGCACGTAGAGCACGACACAGGCGACGCCTCTGCGACGGTACGTCGTAGGAGGGGTCGTAGGGCTACCCGTGTCTACAGACGGAGGAGGCACCAAAATGTTTTGTCTGTCCGTAGACGTAGGAGGTACGCCCGCCGCCGTTAATCGCTCACGTTAAACATGTAGCATATGTTTAAAAATAATTTTAAATAGATTAATAAAAAATAAAGTTTGTGAAATAAAAAATAAGTAATTAGATAAATAATAATATGTAATATATTAGATATTAAAACACATATGTAATTACAAGAAAATATTGTTCAAAGAATATCAATAAAATATTCAAAAATAAATATTAGTAAGGTGAAAATTAAATAATGGAGGAATAACTCATGTACAGAGCCCGGGAGAGCTCACTTTAAGTGATATTTTTTTTCAGGTTGTGATAATCTGTGAGCATGTTTCCTTTAATTGAGCCCTCGAATTAATAAAACGTGAGCACGTTTTCTTTTAATTGAGTCCTCGACAATATTGAGTGCACGTTTTACATATTGTGGCCACGTTTAAGTAGATCGTGCACACAATGTTCTATAACCATGTTCACTAAATTGTGCTCTCGTTTTAATAAATTGTGCCCTCGTTTGAGTAAATTGTGCCATCGTTTTACTATGCTTAAAATGAGAGCTCAATTTAGTAATATGAGCTCACACTATAGTAAAACGAGAGCACAATATAGTAAATTGTGCACACGATTTAGTAAAACGAGCGTACGATTTAGTAAAACGAGAGCACAATATAGTTAAACGAGAGCACAATTTAGTTAAACGAGAGCACAATTTAGTTAAACGACCGCACAATGTAGTAAAACGAGCGCACATTCTCCCAACATGCAAAACATTTTGCGATGACCCCTCTAGGGCTCCGTACTCATGCAATGATTAAATGTATTATTTTTATATCTTTTTAACTCTAATTAAAAAGTTTATCTGAAAATAGAAAAAAATCTGTAAAACACCTGTTGAGAATGTTTAAAAGTGTTTTTTTAAAGACATAGAGTTGGTAAAACATTCTCAAAGTACAATCTCTGACACATTGTTTTATGTTTGGAAACATGTCAAATCACATTTTAGAACCAAAATGTGATTTTTTTATTTGACATATTTACCAAAGACTTTTTAAATTGAAATTTTAAAAGTTAAATTTTACATGCTATTATTTTATTAAATGAAATTTAGAAGCTCTGCGACCCCTTTTACGAACCCAGTGGGCGGGGTTTAGACCACGCACTTCAAATGCGGCCTAATTAATTCCAATTAATAATTGAATGCACTATTGCAAAGCCTCGCGACCCCTTTATCGGACCCAGTGGGCGGGGCGGGGCTTAGACCACGTACTTTCAAACGCAATCCGGCATTCTAAAGTTAAATATTACATGCTATTATTTTATTAAATGCAATTTAGAAGCTCTGCGACCCCTTTTACGAACCCAGTGGGCGGGGTTTAGACCACATACCTTCAAATGCGGCCTAATTAATTCCAATTAATAATTGAATGCACTATTGCAAAGCCTCGCGACCCCTTTATCGGACCCAGTGGGCGGGGCGGGGCTTAGACCACGTACTTTCAAACGCAGTCCGGCATTGCTTAGTTAACCAAAGTGGGCTGTATTTATAGTCAGAGGTGACAGTTTGTGATGTCATCAGTTTGTGATGTCATCATTGACATCACAAACTGTCACCTCTGACTATAAATACAGCTCACTTTGGTTAACGCAGCAAAGCTACAATTGCACGTAGAGCACGACACAGGCGACGCCTCTGCGACGGTACGTCGTAGGAGGGGTCGTAGGGCTACCCGTGTCTAGAGACGGAGGAGGCACCAAAATGTTTTGTCTGTCCGTAGACGTAGGAGGTACGCCCGCCGCCGTTAATCGCTCACGTTAAACATGTAGCATATGTTTAAAAATAATTTTAAATAGATTAATAAAAAATAAAGTTTGTGAAATAAAAAATAAGTAATTAGATAAATAATAATATATAATATATTAGATATTAAAACACATATGTAATTACAAGAAAATATTGTTCAAAGAATATCAATAAAATATTCAAAAACAAATATTAGTAAGGTGAAAATTAAATAATGGAGGAATAACTCATGTACAGAGCCCGGGAGAGCTCACTTTAAGTGATATTTTTTTTCAGGTTGTGATAATCTGTGAGCATGTTTCCTTTAATTGAGCCCTCGAATTAATAAAACGTGAGCACGTTTTCTTTTAATTGAGTCCTCGACAATATTGAGTGCACGTTTTACATATTGTGGCCACGTTTAAGTAGATCGTGCACACAATGTTCTATAACCATGTTCACTAAATTGTGCTCTCGTTTTAATAAATTGTGCCCTCGTTTTAGTAAATCGTGCGCTCGTTTGAGTAAATTGTGCCATCGTTTTACTATGCTTAAAATGAGAGCTCAATTTAGTAATATGAGCTCACACTATAGTAAAACGAGAGCACAATATAGTAAATTGTGCACACGATTTAGTAAAACGAGCGTACGATTTAGTAAAACGAGAGCACAATATAGTTAAACGAGAGCACAATTTAGTTAAACGAGAGCACAATTTAGTTAAACGACCGCACAATGTAGTAAAACGAGCGCACATTCTCCCAACATGCAAAACATTTTGCGATGACCCCTCTAGGGCTCCGTACTCATGCAATGATTAAATGTATTATTTTTATATCTTTTTAACTCTAATTAAAAAGTTTATCTGAAAATAGAAAAAAATCTGTAAAACACCTGTTGAGAATGTTTAAAAGTGTTTTTTTAAAGACATAGAGTTGGTAAAACATTCTCAAAGTACAATCTCTGACACATTGTTTTATGTTTGGAAATATGTCAAATCACATTTTAGAACCAAAATGTGATTTTTTTATTTGACATATTTACCAAAGACTTTTTAAATTGAAATTTTAAAAGTTAAATTTTACATGCCATTATTTTATTCAATGAAATTGAGAAGCTCTGCGACCCCTTTTACGAACCCAGTGGGCGGGGTTTAGACCACGCACTTCAAATGCGGCCTAATTAATTCCAATTAATAATTGAATGCACTATTGCAAAGCCTCGCGACCCCTTTATCGGACCCAGTGGGCGGGGCGGGGCTTAGACCACGTACTTTCAAACGCAATCCGGCATTCTAAAGTTAAATATTACATGCTATTATTTTATTAAATGCAATTTAGAAGCTCTGCGACCCCTTTTACGAACCCAGTGGGCGGGGTTTAGACCACATACCTTCAAATGCGGCCTAATTAATTCCAATTAATAATTGAATGCACTATTGCAAAGCCTCGCGACCCCTTTATCGGACCCAGTGGGCGGGGCGGGGCTTAGACCACGTACTTTCAAACGCAGTCCGGCATTGCTTAGTTAACCAAAGTGGGCTGTATTTATAGTCAGAGGTGACAGTTTGTGATGTCATCAGTTTGTGATGTCATCATTGACATCACAAACTGTCACCTCTGACTATAAATACAGCTCACTTTGGTTAACGCAGCAAAGCTACAATTGCACGTAGAGCACGACACAGGCGACGCCTCTGCGACGGTACGTCGTAGGAGGGGTCGTAGGGCTACCCGTGTCTAGAGACGGAGGAGATACCAAAATGTTTTGTCTGTCCGTAGACGTAGGAGGTACGCCCGCCGCCGTTAATCGCTCACGTTAAACATGTAGCATATGTTTAAAAATAATTTTAAATAGATTAATAAAAAATAAAGTTTGTGAAATAAAAAATAAGTAATTAGATAAATAATAATATATAATATATTAGATATTAAAACACATATGTAATTACAAGAAAATATTGTTCAAAGAATATCAATAAAATATTCAAAAACAAATATTAGTAAGGTGAAAATTAAATAATGGAGGAATAACTCATGTACAGAGCCCGGGAGAGCTCACTTTAAGTGATATTTTTTTTCAGGTTGTGATAATCTGTGAGCATGTTTCCTTTAATTGAGCCCTCGAATTAATAAAACGTGAGCACGTTTTCTTTTAATTGAGTCCTCGACAATATTGAGTGCACGTTTTACATATTGTGGCCACGTTTAAGTAGATCGTGCACACAATGTTCTATAACCATGTTCACTAAATTGTGCTCTCGTTTTAATAAATTGTGCCCTCGTTTTAGTAAATCGTGCGCTCGTTTGAGTAAATTGTGCCATCGTTTTACTATGCTTAAAATGAGAGCTCAATTTAGTAATATGAGCTCACACTATAGTAAAACGAGAGCACAATATAGTAAATTGTGCACACGATTTAGTAAAACGAGCGTACGATTTAGTAAAACGAGAGCACAATATAGTTAAACGAGAGCACAATTTAGTTAAACGAGAGCACAATTTAGTTAAACGACCGCACAATGTAGTAAAACGAGCGCACATTCTCCCAACATGCAAAACATTTTGCGATGACCCCTCTAGGGCTCCGTACTCATGCAATGATTAAATGTATTATTTTTATATCTTTTTAACTCTAATTAAAAAGTTTATCTGAAAATAGAAAAAAATCTGTAAAACACCTGTTGAGAATGTTTAAAAGTGTTTTTTTAAAGACATAGAGTTGGTAAAACATTCTCAAAGTACAATCTCTGACACATTGTTTTATGTTTGGAAATATGTCAAATCACATTTTAGAACCAAAATGTGATTTTTTTATTTGACATATTTACCAAAGACTTTTTAAATTGAAATTTTAAAAGTTAAATTTTACATGCCATTATTTTATTAAATGAAATTTAGAAGCTCTGCGACCCCTTTTACGAACCCAGTGGGCGGGGTTTAGACCACGTACTTCAAATGCGGCCTAATTAATTCCAATTAATAATTGAATGCACTATTGCAAAGCCTCGCGACCCCTTTATCGGACCCAGTGGGCGGGGCGGGGCTTAGACCACGTACTTTCAAACGCAATCCGGCATTCTAAAGTTAAATATTACATGCTATTATTTTATTAAATGCAATTTAGAAGCTCTGCGACCCCTTTTACGAACCCAGTGGGCGGGGTTTAGACCACATACCTTCAAATGCGGCCTAATTAATTCCAATTAATAATTGAATGCACTATTGCAAAGCCTCGCGACCCCTTTATCGGACCCAGTGGGCGGGGCGGGGCTTAGACCACGTACTTTCAAACGCAGTCCGGCATTGCTTAGTTAACCAAAGTGGGCTGTATTTATAGTCAGAGGTGACAGTTTGTGATGTCATCAGTTTGTGATGTCATCATTGACATCACAAACTGTCACCTCTGACTATAAATACAGCTCACTTTGGTTAACGCAGCAAAGCTACAATTGCACGTAGAGCACGACACAGGCGACGCCTCTGCGACGGTACGTCGTAGGAGGGGTCGTAGGGCTACCCGTGTCTACAGACGGAGGAGGCACCAAAATGTTTCGTCTGTCCGTAGACGTAGGAGGTACGCCCGCCGCCGTTAATCGCTCACGTTAAAACATGTAGCATATGTTTAAAAATAATTTTAAATAGATTAATAAAAAATAAAGTTTGTGAAATAAAAAATAAGTAATTAGATAAATAATAATATGTAATATATTAGATATTAAAACACATATGTAATTACAAGAAAATATTGTTCAAAGAATATCAATAAAATATTCAAAAATAAATATTAGTAAGGTGAAAATTAAATAATGGAGGAATAACTCATGTACAGAGCCCGGGAGAGCTCACTTTAAGTGATATTTTTTTTCAGGTTGTGATAATCTGTGAGCATGTTTCCTTTAATTGAGCCCTCGAATTAATAAAACGTGAGCACGTTTTCTTTTAATTGAGTCCTCGACAATATTGAGTGCACGTTTTACATATTGTGGCCACGTTTAAGTAGATCGTGCACACAATGTTCTATAACCATGTTCACTAAATTGTGCTCTCGTTTTAATAAATTGTGCCCTCGTTTTAGTAAATCGTGCGCTCGTTTGAGTAAATTGTGCCATCGTTTTACTATGCTTAAAATGAGAGCTCAATTTAGTAATATGAGCTCACACTATAGTAAAACGAGAGCACAATATAGTAAATTGTGCACACGATTTAGTAAAACGAGCGTACGATTTAGTAAAACGAGAGCACAATATAGTTAAACGAGAGCACAATTTAGTTAAACGAGAGCACAATTTAGTTAAACGACCGCACAATGTAGTAAAACGAGCGCACATTCTCCCAACATGCAAAACATTTTGCGATGACCCCTCTAGGGCTCCGTACTCATGCAATGATTAAATGTATTATTTTTATATCTTTTTAACTCTAATTAAAAAGTTTATCTGAAAATAGAAAAAAATCTGTAAAACACCTGTTGAGAATGTTTAAAAGTGTTTTTTTAAAGACATAGAGTTGGTAAAACATTCTCAAAGTACAATCTCTGACACATTGTTTTATGTTTGGAAATATGTCAAATCACATTTTAGAACCAAAATGTGATTTTTTTATTTGACATATTTACCAAAGACTTTTTAAATTGAAATTTTAAAAGTTAAATTTTACATGCCATTATTTTATTAAATGAAATTTAGAAGCTCTGCGACCCCTTTTACGAACCCAGTGGGCGGGGTTTAGACCACGTACTTCAAATGCGGCCTAATTAATTCCAATTAATAATTGAATGCACTATTGCAAAGCCTCGCGACCCCTTTATCGGACCCAGTGGGCGGGGCGGGGCTTAGACCACGTACTTTCAAACGCAGTCTGGCATTCTAAAGTTAAATATTACATGCTATTATTTTATTAAATGCAATTTAGAAGCTCTGCGACCCCTTTTACGAACCCAGTGGGCGGGGTTTAGACCACATACCTTCAAATGCGGCCTAATTAATTCCAATTAATAATTGAATGCACTATTGCAAAGCCTCGCGACCCCTTTATCGGACCCAGTGGGCGGGGCGGGGCTTAGACCACGTACTTTCAAACGCAGTCCGGCATTGCTTAGTTAACCAAAGTGGGCTGTATTTATAGTCAGAGGTGACAGTTTGTGATGTCATCAGTTTGTGATGTCATCATTGACATCACAAACTGTCACCTCTGACTATAAATACAGCTCACTTTGGTTAACGCAGCAAAGCTACAATTGCACGTAGAGCACGACACAGGCGACGCCTCTGCGACGGTGCGCCGTAGGAGGCGTCGTAGGGCTACCCGTGTCTACAGACGGAGGAGGCACCAAAATGTTTCGTCTGTCCGTAGACGTAGGAGGTACGCCCGCCGCCGTTAATCGCTCACGTTAAACATGTAGCATATGTTTAAAAATAATTTTAAATAGATTAATAAAAAATAAAGTTTGTGAAATAAAAAATAAGTAATTAGATAAATAATAATATGTAATATATTAGATATTAAAACACATATGTAATTACAAGAAAATATTGTTCAAAGAATATCAATAAAATATTCAAAAATAAATATTAGTAAGGTGAAAATTAAATAATGGAGGAATAACTCATGTACAGAGCCCGGGAGAGCTCACTTTAAGTGATATTTTTTTTCAGGTTGTGATAATCTGTGAGCATGTTTCCTTTAATTGAGCCCTCGAATTAATAAAACGTGAGCACGTTTTCTTTTAATTGAGTCCTCGACAATATTGAGTGCACGTTTTACATATTGTGGCCACGTTTAAGTAGATAGTGCACACAATGTTCTATAACCATGTTCACTAAATTGTGCCCTCGTTTTAATAAATTGTGCCCTCGTTTTAGTAAATCGTGCGCTCGTTTGAGTAAATTGTGCCATTGTTTTACTATGCTTAAAATGAGAGCTCAATTTAGTAAAATGAGCTCACACTATAGTAAAACGAGAGCACAATATAGTAAATTGTGCACACGATTTAGTAAAACGAGCGTACGATTTAGTAAAACGAGAGCACAATTTAGTTAAACGAGAGCACAATTTAGTTAAACGAGCGCACAATGTAGTAAAACGAGCGCACAATATAGTTAAACGAGAGCACAATATAGTTAAACGAGAGCACAATTTAGTTAAACGAGCACACAATGTAGTAAAACGAGCGCACATTCTCCCAACATGCAAAACATTTTGCGATGACCCCTCTAGGGCTCCGTACTCATGCAATGATTAAATGTATTATTTTTATATCTTTTTAATTCTGATTAAAAAGTTTATCTGAAAATAGAAAAAAATCTGTAAAACACCTGTTGAGAATGTTTAAAAGTGTTTTTTTTAAAGACATAGAGTTGGTAAAACATTCTCAAAGTACAATCTCTGACACATTGTTTTATGTTTGGAAATATGTCAAATCACATTTTAGAACCAAAATGTGATTTTTTTATTTGACATATTTACTAAAGACTTTTTGAATTGAAATTTTAAAAGTTAAATTTTACATGCTATTATTTTATTAAATGAAATTTAGAAGCTCTGCGACCCCTTTTACGAACCCAGTGGGCGGGGTTTAGACCACGTACTTCAAATGCGGCCTAATTAATTCCAATTAATAATTGAATGCACTATTGCAAAGCCTCGCGACCCCTTTATCGGACCCAGTGGGCGGGGCGGGGCTTAGACCACGTACTTTCAAACGCAGTCCGGCATTCTAAAGTTAAATATTACATGCTATTATTTTATTAAATGCAATTTAGAATCTCTGCGACCCCTTTTACGAACCCAGTGGGCGGGGTTTAGACCACATACCTTCAAATGCGGCCTAATTAATTCCAATTAATAATTGAATGCACTATTGCAAAGCCTCGCGACCCCTTTATCGGACCCAGTGGGCGGGGCGGGGCTTAGACCACGTACTTTCAAACGCAGTCCGGCATTGCTTAGTTAACCAAAGTGGGCTGTATTTATAGTCAGAGGTGACAGTTTGTGATGTCATCAGTTTGTGATGTCATCATTGACATCACAAACTGTCACCTCTGACTATAAATACAGCTCACTTTGGTTAACGCAGCAAAGCTACAATTGCACGTAGAGCACGACACAAGCGACGCCTCTGCGACGGTGCGCCGTAGGAGGGGTCGTAGGGCTACCCGTGTCTACAGACGGAGGAGGCACCAAAATGTTTCGTCTGTCCGTAGACGTAGGAGGTACGCCCGCCGCCGTTAATCGCTCACGTTAAACATGTAGCATATGTTTAAAAATAATTTTAAATAGATTAATAAAAAAATAAAGTTTGTGAAATAAAAAATAAGTAATTAGATAAATAATAATATGTAATATATTAGATATTAAAACACATATGTAATTACAAGAAAATATTGTTCAAAGAATATCAATAAAATATTCAAAAATAAATATTAGTAAGGTGAAAATTAAATAATGGACGAATAACTCATGTACAGAGCCCGGGAGAGCTCACTTTAAGTGATATTTTTTTTCAGGTTGTGATAATCTGTGAGCATGTTTCCTTTAATTGAGCCCTCGAATTAATAAAACGTGAGCACGTTTTCTTTTAATTGAGTCCTCGACAATATTGAGTGCACGTTTTACATATTGTGGCCACGTTTAAGTAGATCGTGCACACAATGTTCTATAACCATGTTCACTAAATTGTGCTCTCGTTTTAATAAATTGTGCCCTCGTTTTAGTAAATCGTGCGCTCGTTTGAGTAAATTGTGCCATCGTTTTACTATGCTTAAAATGAGAGCTCAATTTAGTAATATGAGCTCAAACTATAGTAAAACGAGAGCACAATATAGTAAATTGTGCACACGATTTAGTAAAACGAGAGCACAATATAGTTAAACGAGAGCACAATATAGTTAAACGAGAGCACAATATAGTTAAACGAGAGCACAATATAGTTAAACGAGAGCACAATTTAGTTAAACGAGCACACAATGTAGTAAAACGAGCGCACATTCTCCCAACATGCAAAACATTTTGCGATGACCCCTCTAGGGCTCCGTACTCATGCAATGATTAAATGTATTATTTTTATATCTTTTTAATTCTAATTAAAAAGTTTATCTGAAAATAGAAAAAAATCTGTAAAACACCTGTTGAGAATGTTTAAAAGTGTTTTTTTAAAGACATAGAGTTGGTAAAACATTCTCAAAGTACAATCTCTGACACATTGTTTTATGTTTGGAAATATGTCAAATCACATTTTAGAACCAAAATGTGATTTTTTTATTTGACATATTTACCAAAGACTTTTTAAATTGAAATTTTAAAAGTTAAATTTTACATGCCATTATTTTATTAAATGAAATTTAGAAGCTCTGCGACCCCTTTTACGAACCCAGTGGGCGTGGTTTAGACCACGTACTTCAAATGCGGCCTAATTAATTCCAATTAATAATTGAATGCACTATTGCAAAGCCTCGCGACCCCTTTATCGGACCCAGTGGGCGGGGCGGGGCTTAGACCACGTACTTTCAAACGCAGTCCGGCATTCTAAAGTTAAATATTACATGCTATTATTTTATTAAATGCAATTTAGAAGCTCTGCGACCCCTTTTACGAACCCAGTGGGCGGGGTTTAGACCACATACCTTCAAATGCGGCCTAATTAATTCCAATTAATAATTGAATGCACTATTGCAAAGCCTCGCGACCCCTTTATCGGACCCAGTGGGCGGGGCGGGGCTTAGACCACGTACTTTCAAACGCAGTCCGGCATTCTAAAGTTAAATATTACATGCTATTATTTTATTAAATGCAATTTAGAAGCTCTGCGACCCCTTTTACGAACCCAGTGGGCGGGGTTTAGACCACATACCTTCAAATGCGGCCTAATTAATTCCAATTAATAATTGAATGCACTATTGCAAAGCCTCGCGACCCCTTTATCGGACCCAGTGGGCGGGGCGGGGCTTAGACCACGTACTTTCAAACGCAGTCCGGCATTGCTTAGTTAACCAAAGTGGGCTGTATTTATAGTCAGAGGTGACAGTTTGTGATGTCATCAGTTTGTGATGTCATCATTGACATCACAAACTGTCACCTCTGACTATAAATACAGCTCACTTTGGTTAACGCAGCAAAGCTACAATTGCACGTAGAGCACGACACAGGCGACGCCTCTGCGACGGTGCGTCGTAGGAGGGGTCGTAGGGCTACCCGTGTCTACAGACGGAGGAGGCGCCAGAACGTCTCCTCTAGGACACATAGGAGGTACGCCCGCCGCTGTTGACTGCTCACGTTAAACATGTAGTTTAACTTTTAAAAGTAAAAATATTTTTAAAAGTTTGTGCAATAAAAAAAATTTGAATTAGATCAAAATTATTATTAAATTACATAAGTTAAGAAAACATTGTTAAAAACAAAATCGATAAGACTATAGGAAAATCAATATCAGAAAGGTGAGAATTAAATAATGGAGGAATAACTCGTGCAATGATGAAATGTATTATTTTTCTATCTTTTTAATTCTAATTAAAAAACATTTCTGAAAATAGAAAAATCTGTAAAACAACACCTGTTGAGAATGTTTGCGAATGTTTTTAACGACATAAAGTTGGTAAACCATTCTCAAAGTACAATCTCTGACACATTGTTTTATGTTTGGAAATATGTCAAATCACATTTTAGAACCAAAATGTGATTTTTTTATTTACATATTTACCAAAATAATACAATGTTTGGGAGATTTTACTTTGAGAATGTTTTTAAGGACTTTATGTATCAGATATATTGTTTGTATGTTTTCCTGTTCAGAAAGACTTTTTAAATTGAAATTTTAAAAGTTAAATATTACATGTTATTATTGTAAAAAACCTTGTTTTTTGTCTATTTTATTTTAATAACTTACTGTTATTTATTTTTCAACATTTTATCATCATTGTTTTAAAGCATTTTCTGTAAGGTATATATTTATTTCACTATGTCATTTAATAATTATTTGGTAATTATTAAATAATTAGTTACATCCATTTAATGATTAAATGGACGTTATTAGCCCTGCGACCCCTTTTACGGACCCAGTGGGCGGGGCGGGGTTTAGACCACGTAACCCTAACCCTACCCCTAAAAAATTATTATTACATTATAAAAGTTAAAGACAACATTTAAAACATTGTTAAAAACAATATTGATAATGTAGAAAAATCAATATCAGAAAGATGAAAAGTAAAATAATGGACTAATAAAAATGCGATATATAACTGTATTAGTTTTATATCTTTTTTTAAATTCTAATTAAAGATTTTCTGGAGAAAATTTAAATCAAAACCTGTTGAGAATGTTTTAGTATTTTTTTTTTTAATGACATAAATTCGGTCAAACATTCTCAATGGACCATATACGATTCTTTTAGTTTTGTAAACATGTCGAACTACACAATTACATTTTGGTCCTAAACGAAGAAAGACATTGATATTGTCTGCTTTATATCTGCAGGCTCTGCATATAGTTACGGTTATGACGGGGCTCCATGGCTCGATTTAGCTGCCGATAAAATTACGTATATGTTGCTGGACAAGAGAGACCATCTAATGCAACATACTGTATAATCCAAAGAATTTTTACTTCTCTCCTGATTTCAGTGTGATATATGCCTAAAATATCTCTGAATGCATATCGTTAATGTTGTTTTGTGATTTATTAAAACTTTAAACAATATTAATGTTTATTTCCCGGTGGCAGGAGGAGCACCGTTTCCGTCTGGAGGCACAACGTGAAGGTCTGGAGCTTCAGGGCCTCCAGAGCCACGAGGCGCCCTGGGCTCAGGAGCGAGCCCTGCTGCAACAAGAGGTTCGCCTATTCAGACGCAACACCATCATCTTCTACGTGAAGCTCAGGGGGCTCCTTTTGCACTGGAGGCTCGGCTGCAAGGAAGACTCCGGAGATGAGACGGCCGTGCCCGACGTGAGTCCGGCCTTTTTCTCTTCTCAGTCATTTACATTTTGTTTTTGCTAAACAGTTGCCTCCAGCTTGCATTTCCTGATGGCTTTGGTTCTAGCATGGCGTCCCAATCAGCTTAGGTTGTTTCTCGAGTGTATCCGAATGCAGTTTGAGTTGAACATTAGGACCAAGGTGGTAAAGTTGGGCAAAAATGAGCCTTTCGTCTTAAATTGCTTACAATATTGGAGATATTTCGGCTCCACAGGGACTCGTAAACCATGCTGGTTGTGTGATGGCCCAGTGGCTGATTGAGTTGCTCTATTTGTAGTCCGTCTTGTCGATTCAGCAGTCGATGTTCTGCTTCTTCTTGTTATCCTCCCGGGGTTCTGGTTGATTGGATCTGTAATCTGTGAGATTCATGTTCAGTTTGGTTTCGCTTTTTGTTCAGAGGAGTCGGCGCACAGTTTGACCTTTTGCTGTTTAAATCTCAGTCGATAGAAAATTGTGTCCTGTAATTACAGCTGCACTGGACATCGGTGTTCAAGCCGCCTGCCTTGCTCCTCTTCCTGCAATCAGTAGAACCGACAGAGTTAAATAAAACTGAAAGCGTTGATTTATTGATCTTTAGGAAGGAGGGAGGGATTTTGTTTGCCCGAAACCTCGATTCACGTTGGAGTGTTAGTAAAGGTAAAAACTGCGGTAAAAATTTGGTTGGTCTGTCATCCCGAGGAGTTTGTGCAGATTTTTTTTTTTTTCCATTAACAAATTAAAATCTTCTTAAAATGGAAAAGGTGAGGTGCTGAACACTGGAGTGTTTTATCCTTTGGGGGAAGCATACTCTGAGTGTCGTTGGGTTTAAAATACAACAGAATATTATGCCTCCAAAATAGTTTCTTGGAAAATCCAGCTACAAATGAAATTGTGTTGAGTTGATTGTTTTGTTAGAAATGTCTTACTTACTGTTCTGCTCTGCAGCCCTTCTGCGTCGTGAAATATGTGCGGTTCAGTGCCTAAATAATCATTTGCGTGTGTTCTTGCTGAAAATGTATTGTGTTATTTTCAATGACGTCAGCTTTGATTTGAGCTTTTTTTAAAAGAGTTTAAATTCTCTAATATAACCCGACAGCAGCATGAATGTTTCACAAAGCGTATTTTAATATCTGCGCTTTAATGTAGAAAATGCTCTGCAGTAATTTTAGCACTCTTCTCTTTTAACTGAAAAGGTTGTTAATGATCTAAACATTTCAGAAAGCAGTGTTTTCTTTCTCGATTTGATTCAGGTAATTTCAGCCAAATTTACTCCACCTAAATCCACATGTATGTAAAATGTCATGAGCAATGAGTGCCGCAGTCATGTGTGCATTTCACCAGACTCTTCTTCACAGTCCTGTTGTGGGACGGGATGTGTTGCTGTGAAAACAGGACAGAGTGCATGAATCATAGCTTGGTTATTCCTGACTCCATCATCTGTTCCAGTTGGAGAAACTGGAGGGTTTCCCAGAGCTGGGAGTGACGGTGGAGCAGGCGGAGGGGCAGCCGGAACGAGACGACAGGCTCTGTCTGCCACAAACTCCGGGGGACGCCCTTGAAACTGGGCCCGTCGGCCCTCTGCTGTCCCCTGATCGACACCTGCAGCATCAGAGACAGGTACTGCCACACTCGTGTTTTTAAAAATGTGATATACTATATATCTAGTGTGCCTCCAATGGCTTTTATCACCAGCCGCAGTACCAACAAACATTGTCTTCACCCCCGATTTTAAAGCAGGTGCTGTGTGTTTGATTGCACCCCCTGGCAGTCTGAAGCTAAAGGCATGTCACAGTTCTTGTTTTAGGCAGATCAAGATAAACCCACTTTCTGCTGCTGCAAGTACATAAAAACATGCTTTGCTGCAAACCTCCCCTGTCCAAAATAAATAGGAAATTTCATTGTAAAAATAACCAAAATCATTCTCATTTGTGACCTGGGTTGAAAGTAACATTTTATATAAACAATTGTTCCTCTCCATCAACAATGTCTTAGTGAAGTTTTTCTCCGTTTAAAGTTAGAGGTATGGTGCATAACTCCTTTGGCGCAGAGTGTAGCCCGTGTTTACTTCCAGGTTCCTAAAACAATCATATGATCCCAAAACTGAGCACAGAATTTGGTATTTTATGTTGGCAAAAGCCTGCAAACATGGAAGCCAGTAAGAGAAGCGGATGAATCGTATTCACTTGTTATCTTTAATTTTGCTGCGCTATGTACTTGTCTTTCTTGACTTGGCAGCCTGCATGAATACCCTCTGAAGGGCAGGGGGGGACGCCATCTGTTTTAAGCGTTGTTCTGATTTGAAACACTAGGTGTCACTAGCTGTGTTTACATGCACACAGTTTCACGTACGGATTAAAATGTATTCAGATTAAATAATCAGATTGTACCGTTTTATATGGGGACACAATCAATTAATCCGATCATAATTGTGCGTGTATTTGCACCTGGCTTTATTCAGCATATAACCACTCTTACCTGCACAGTTATCAAATTCCCCTAAAAAAACACAGAAGAAGAAGTACTTCCGTATTTGCTAAACTACAAAAATAGTAAACAAAGCAGTATTATACGAGTATGTTTGTCTTTCAAGCGACCAGGCTGGACTTGCACAATGTTCTAATTACGGTTGAAACGTTACTGAATAAGAAAAAATATTGAGCTCATTTATTTTTTCATACAAAAAGGTTGCATCAGGAGCCCCGACAGTTTTGCTTCCTGACGTATTTCCACCACTCGCCATCACGGAAATACGTCACTATTATGTTGCTCGCACATGCGTACTCGGGTCTGTTTGCCACATTCGGAATAACTTGAACTTGGTAAAGGTAGCTACTGTCTCTTATTTCTTATTTAAATATGATAGATATTGAGCTCAAATTAGGGCTGGACGATATAGAAAAAAAGCATTTTGATAAAATAGAAATCCTATTGATCGATAAAGATAATTATTAAAAATATCAAAACATTTTATGCTGTTGGTTAATGACCTATTTTTAGATAAAGAACACAAACACTGAATTCAAACTCAACACTTTATTCAACCAACATTTTACCAAACCTACAAGTTTTTAAAAAAAGAATACTGTCTGAACTCTGAAGGGGCGGAGCTTGCTGACAGAGCATTCCTGATTGGTTGGGAGGATGAAATAACTCTAGTATCAACCTACGTGATAGGCTAGAATGCAAAAGGAAGGAAAACTGCTCTTCTATTGAACTTTTTATGGACCTTTTTTTTTCTATTGCAACACACGTCTATTGATCGATATATATTGTTATTGAATTATCGTACAGCCCTAGCTCAGATGCCCAAAGAGATTCATTCAGTTTTTACGCACATAAAACCTCAAAATTGCAATAAAATGGCAATAAAACAAACAAAATACAAACTTACTTGAAATTGACTTGGATCAAACCACTTTAGCACCATGATAATGATTAATGCTACAAGTAAAACTTGTTACAAATGGTATAATTTTATCCTTTGATCGAACATTGATAAGTTGAAAGTGTTTCTGCTCCTCAGTTTTACTTTATTTTCCTTTTCATTTGCACAAAATAGAGCCTGGCTGCCTCTCATTAGAACTGTTTGACAGAGTATGCAGTTTTAAAGCACTGGTTATATTGACTACGCACAATTTCTGCCTCGTAAGATAAAAAAAAATCTTGAAATCCCAGTTAGATGTGATGTTTAACGAAGCCGACGTGTTTCTCAGGATTTTGCACATATGCAGCATTCCTGGAGATCTGCTTTCAGGTGTCAGTCGACCACTTTACCTGTCTGTAGAGTAAAACCAGTACATGTAGGCAGTCTCAGTCTATGCATTATTAATCATCTTGAAGTGCTTAACTTTGTGAGAGGTTTTGATTTTTTTACTTATTTATTTTTACCTCCTTCGCATCATGAAGAGGATTTTTACTGCGATCTGACTTGACATTGTTCAATGAGTAGCTTTCTACGTAGCCCATGCAATGTTCTGCCTAGCGGCTTTATATGCAAGCTGCAAGGGCTTCTGGTGGTCTGACCGAATTAACGTTAACCTGTAAAGAGGTGATTCAGAGTATTTAGGAACGATTTAGGAACAATTGTAGCAGTCACGAATCAGACAGAGGACCCGGAGACTCAGCCACAACACAGCAAGTTACAGTAAAATGGTTTTTTGAAGCCTCAACTGATAAAGCACCTCAGGAAATGGCATAATACACTATTACAAACATTATTTGCATTTAGTTGTTTTATTCATGTTTTTATTCCTAAATTATTTATTTACGTTTTTATTCTTCGCAGATTTCTTTAAAGCCTTAATGTCACACAGTGCACTGACGGCTGGAGGTGGGACTAAA
Source organism: Fundulus diaphanus (assembly GCA_037039145.1). Taxonomy (NCBI): domain Eukaryota; kingdom Metazoa; phylum Chordata; class Actinopteri; order Cyprinodontiformes; family Fundulidae; genus Fundulus; species Fundulus diaphanus. The sequence continues at coordinate 17,972,407 of CM073133.1, forward strand.
GCCAGCCCCAGGAGGCCGTTCACCACCTCCTGGCTAAACTGGGTCTGTGGAAAACCAACAGGAATAGAGTAGAGTAGACTTATCATACAATGCAGCACCAAAAGTTATACAAGCTGATGTTATGCAAAACAATACGATACAATGCAATGATCTACAAGACCATGTAATACAAAAGCACACAATGTGATGCAATGCAAAACAATGTAACATAGATCTTGTTCTGCATCGTATCAGGCATACTGCATGAAGAAGGCTGGCTTTTCTCTACTAAAAGGACCTTTGGAGATGGTTTCCTACCTGCTGGATTGACTTTATTACATCAGGGCTGCATCTGGCATAAAAGTAGGGTTGCCGCGTTAATGAAAAATCAACATCCTGTGCAAATACCGAACCGGTGCATGAGTGTGATTGTGTGTGTTTGTGGTAGTTTGTCACTTTGAGTTGCGAAGACTTTACAATGATGAGAGGAGCAGTAACATCGCAGCCCTCAGCAGCCTGTAGCAACAGGGGCTGGGTAGCCGCTGCAATGCTTCGCTGCTTAGATGGGAACCCCGTTTTAAACTCGGTAACAAACGATCCATAGATAAATAGAGAATCAATGAAGATCAATTCTGGATATTTATGCCCATTTTAAAAATACATATAAACGTTTACAATCCAAAGGAAGGACAAAGTAATAAAAGGTAGGCTAATGCTGGTATTGGACGAATCCTAATATTTGTGCAAATTCTCAGTTATCTGCGTCATTGCAACAATAAACAGGCTTAAATTTTTTGCTCATTTTTGAGCGAAAGTCGTGTTGCCTCCAATTTATTCCTATTATTATTATTATTATTATTATTATTATTATTATTGTGCAATGTGGTAGTGAAATTAACGTTAATACAATTTGTTACAAGTCGAGTGAACGCTAACAGTAAAGTACTGGAAAACTTGATCTTTCACCTTTAAACACTGAATGAGCATTTGTTTTCTTTATCAAAGAAAACAGTTCTTGAAACGGTCTTCGCAAACCTCAGTTGCAGCTTTTAAACTTAGCTTTTACTTTATTTTTGGTCTTAACCTTTCAACTTCAGGCCTTCCAACAAATAAACCTCATATTTAGCTTTCTGAAGAGGTTGACAGAGCCAGCAGCCCTGCAGTGACACCTCCAGGTGATAACTGGCTTCTTTTGTGCTTCCCGGCTTCCTCCCAGGACCTGCGAACCCTCCACAGCAGCAAGACCACAAGCAAAACCCTGTGCTGAGCCAAGCTTCTCATTTTTCTGCAATATATGTGGATCTCAATGCACATCTAGCCTGAAGTCTAACAAATCATAATGCAGTTTTAATTACAGAATAACTCTCGGGTTTCAAAGGATTTTTTTCATTATTTTTGCACCTTGCCACATCCGCATATTTCTACAAATTCCTGCGTGCAACGTTGCCGTTTTACTTATAAAGCAATGAAAGTGTTAATTGCCTCCCCTGACTCCTCTGTTTGCAGTTTGTGGAGAACAGACGGGTGCTGCAGGCCCTGCGAGCGCTCCTGGAGGAGTTTCGAGAAGAGCTGCGGGAGGAGCAGACGAGGCGGTGCCAACTGCAGCAAGCGTACGCCAATGACAAAGCTGCCTGGGAGGTCAAGTGGACAGAGATGAAGTGCCAGGTCGCTCAGGTACAGATGGCGTCTCAGCGCCCACCTTTAAAAGGGACACAACACAATCTGGCAGGAAAAAAAGCTTTGCTTTCATTAAGCAGCTACATGACAGTAAACATGTTGTCTCTCCCAGGCGTGACGGCCCACTCTGGTCGCGCTTCATGGGTTTGGCCATTTTAGGCTGGAAACATACATATATATATATAACTCACTCTAATTTTAGCCTGAATCCTGTTGCTGAGGGACATAAATCAATTATTTATAACAGAGAAAAGACAGAAAATTCCAAAAAGCAATGAATATCTTAGAATCATACAGTTAATATTGTTTGTCATTTAGCACTCTTATTAATTCATCATTCAGTCTTTACTGGGCATTTCTGGAGCAGCAGATGTTAAAATAATTTGTCATGGTGATCTAAAAATGTCCGTGTTTTTCTTAAGCAACAGCTGGTTGGTAAAGGTAGTTATTAAAAAGCATCTAAAAAGCTTTATATGTGGTTGGGGGGAAAAAAACATCTTTGCAGTTAGTTTTGCAAACCTTAAAGCAGAATTCAAAAAAACTGAGGACTTTCATAGGAATGCGAGTAAAATGAGGAGTTACTCCCAACTTGAAAAAAACTAACTTAAAGGGTTTTTCCAAATGAGACAAAAATTAAGAAATCTGAACAAAGTCTAGGTGTATTCTTTAAACTTATTGTGACTTTTGTTGGGAGGGGAAAAATGAGGACAGGGCAGAGAGAGAGAAGGGGGTCGGAGTTGAAGGGAAGATGGATGGAGATGAATTTGGGTCACTCCAGAAGAAAACAGGTCTAAACATACAGCCAGAATAACAAATGTAATGGTTAAAATCACAGCATAGTCATGTGTTAAAGTGGCCCAGTCAAAGTCCTGGTCTAAATCCAGCAGAGAAACCGTGGCAAGACTTTTTGATCTGTTTTCCAAAGAGGAATTGACAAAATCTTCAGCTTCTAAAGCTGGTAGAGACCTTCCCCAAAAGACGTGCAGCTGTAATTGCAGCTAAAGGTTGGTGTGTTGACTCAAAAGGACTGAACATTAATAAAAAAATGATAATTTTCCTTCCACTTTAAAACTTTTCAGTGCATTTTAAATTTATTTGTATGATTTTACCCGATCAGTTATTTAGCAATGCGCATTTAGAAACATCGATTCTTATAATAAAGGTGCCAAATTACTTATTGAGCCGGAGTGCGTGACCTTTCTTTTTTGGAAATAAAACTGAGGTGATAGAAAGCCTCTTTAAAGGAGAGGCAAAGTGTGCCCAGGAGGGGTCGAATCCACGTGGATTTGATCAGTTTATTTTGTGCAGGTCATGGTGGGAGCCGTATAATCTGATCTGCTTGATTCCAGCTCCTGATCTACAGTCGCAGCCTGATAGCCGACGATTTACCTCACAGTCCGTCGGAGGACGTGGTCTCCCTCCGACCGCTGTGTTCGGAGATCAAATCTGAGGCTCGCCGTGTCAGAGCAGAGTCTCTCCTAAGCTTTATCTGATTAAGAAAAAATGTGAAAATGCAGCTTTTGGAACCAATTAAGAGGTTTGAGATACAGGAAGAAGATTATCTTTTTAACTCCCGCGCTTCTAATCCGCGCGGCTCTTACACGGTTCAATCCCTCCGCGGAGCAGAGGTTGCTGAGAGCTAATGTACTTAGTTTCATCTGATAATGTTGGGCTGCTGGCTTGCTTCGCTCCGATTAAGCCTTTTTTTTAAATGTGCTTTTTATTCATCGTGATTATGCAGCCCAGCAGAGCAGAGGGAGGACATGGAAATTGCCCCTCACCTGAGTGTTTAGATGAGAACATAAGGTCCAGTTTGGCCCTCTGGCTTGTTTCTGAGAAACCGTCTGTGTTTTAAGAGTCCAGTCGGGGAGTTTTATAGCTGCCGTCTATAGAGGGCAAACAGTTGTGAATGTTATGTAAGCGTGTTTTAAAGACGGCCTTGAGATGCTCCTCGCCGTGGTTTGTTCTGTTATGCTGTGGGATCAAAGCCCGTACGAAGATCCCAACGCTCTGCAGTGCAGAAACTGAGCAGTCGCTCCATTTTTATTTTTTGTTGGTTTCTGCGGCTTTGAAGATTTCTGCAGGACCTCTGAGTCCTTTCTTCCTTCTCAAGAGAGGGCGGATTATTCTATAAATTTAGAGCAACAGCCTTTGTGTTTGGTGTTAAATGAACACGCTCTAGTCGCAGCCGAAAAGACAGCGTGTTTGTTGTTTTAATCTAAAACCTGCTGTGTATCCCCCCCCCCCCCTCCCTTCTGAGACAGATCAAGGCAAGGCAAGTTTATTTGTATAGCACATTTTAGGACAAAGACAATGCAAAGTGCTTTACATGATTAAAATATAGGAAAATAAAAACAGAATAAATAAATGTTGCTTTTATTCTGGAATAAAATGTTGGAATAAAATGTTGAAAAGAATTTAATAAAACATGTGAAAATGGAAACTAAAAGCAAATATTAAAAACAGTTGGACCACAAAGGACATAATTGAGCAAATTCACGCAATGGAGAGACTGACTTTTTCATTAAGACTTGCCACTTATAAACACAATAAATATGGGAAGAAATAGAATATTCATCGACGCTTGACACCAACTGTATAATTAATGTAATTACCTTTTTCATTTTCTTTTTTTTTGGATTATTACTCTACTGCTCCTGTCAAACTAGTTGCTCTGTAATTTCTGTTTGAGGGGGGTCTAATTGTTCATTGTATGTATATGTATTTCTAAAACTACTAAAATGACAAAAATAAAGTATTAAAAAAAACAGTTGGACTACAAAGTTGAACTAATGATGTTTCAGTAAAACAGTTTAACTAGAACAGTCAAAGGCAATCCTAAACAAATGTGTTTTTAACCTTGATTCAAAGGAACTCAGGCTTTCAGCACTTTTACAGTTTTCTGGAAGTTTGTTCCAGATAAGTGGACCATAGGAACTAAATGCTGCTTCTCCTTGTTTAGTTCTGGTTCTGGTTCTGCAGAGAAGGCTGGAGCCAGAAGACCTGAGTGGTCTGGATGGTTGATACACTGATAACAAGTCTGTGATGTATTTAGGTGCTAAACCATTCAGGGATTTATAGACTAACAGAAGTATTTTAAAGTCTATTCTCTGAGATACAGGGAGCCAGTGGAAGGACTTTAGAAGTGGGGTGGGGTTAAGACCAGCTGCTCCATTTATACATCCATATAAGCTTAGCATGAACAAATGCACGAAGACAATAGCAGAAAAAAAGCACACATGACCTGGAGCGGTTTGTGGGCCCGGCTCGTTTGAGTCGGCCCCGCTCAGTCTGATGCCGTGGTTGTCGGCAGCAGACTTCCTGGCGCCGTCTTCACCAGGTAAGGGCAGGATGGAGCAGGAGATGGATGGACAGATGGGGCACTCGTCTGCCGCAGTGAAGGTGACGCTGTGGTCTGATGTGGCGAAGAGCGAGCTGAGCCGAAAAGATGAAAGATTGTGTCAGACTGTCTTCCTTCCAGCCCACAACCTTTGGTCGCGAGATGTGGGTCTTAACCAGAAGGAGACTTTTTTTCCCCCCCTCAAGAAGTCAGTTGCTGTTTTAAAAACTTTTGAAAATTCAAACAAATTCTTACAGCAATGGTCTTGCATTGCTTTGGACCTGAACTCACCTGATTCAAAGTCTTGGGCTGTGTCTCAATCCGCCTACTTCTACACTTCGAACACTTAGTTTTAAGTAGGTAGTGTAGATAACACAAAAAGTCAGTGCACTGAAAGTACCCGGATGACCCCCTAAAAACGGGCACAAAATGCAGTGTGTAACGATGGACCCTACTCGCACTAAACGGACGCCATCTTGACTACAAAGCGGAAAGGGAGGGGCTAAGGACGTCGGGAAGATGTTCCCAGTTTGAAAATAATGGCGGACAATTCAGCCGAGACAGCCGAAACCGCGACACCGCAATCATATAAATGTAAGTAATGGTGGTAATACGAGGCATTGTACTCGATAGGTGTTTGTAAAATACACGAACATACCTCATGTTCAGCCAATATTTGGAGGATCCTGCGTTGACGTCGGAGGCGATGTAATTTCAACATGCTGTGAATGTAAACGATTGTTGTTTTAAAAAAAAAAAAAAAAAAACGCCGACATATATTTCTTGGCGGTCTGAAAAAATCGCGGTCACGTGTGTTGCGTTCGTCACGTCATACCGTCATTTCCGGTAAGTGTTTTAACATAAGTGTTCCTTTTGGAACACTACTAACGGTCGAAAGTGGGCACTACGGCAGTAAGTGGTCAGTGCACATCAGCAGTGCACTGACGGAAGTAGGCGGAATGAGACACAGCCTTGCTCTTGACTCTTGTCTCCTGTGGCAACCACTCTACTGCCAGATTCTCAGCACCAGTGGCTGAAATGAGCTCTTCCTGTAGGGTGGCCAGGCCCCCGTGTAGATATAATGTCCACTTTGTGTCCACTTTATGTCCTCTCTGGGGGAAGTTCTGTGAAAATTTGATAAAATCCCTGCTCTTTAAGTATGATTATCCATCCATAATCACAGGTCAGGACAGTAAGCTGGATTCCAGTGGCTGGTACTTTATTGGAAACACTCCAGATCTAATCAGCTGTAAAAAAAGAAAATCTCTAAAAATACAGTTTCCGTACGCTTCTTGTCTCTCCTCCGCGTTTTTATAAAGGGTACAGATATTATAAATAGCTACCTTTACATGTTCTTGTCTCAATAGAAACTTTTCTAGCAAATATGTTCATCTGATGTTAAAATCAGTCCCTCAGCCACACGAATAAAGAAAATTATTACGTTTTCTTGTTAGGCCAGTATGAAAATCTGCTGATTACAGTAAAAAGCATAAAATCGCTGCATTTTTACTGACATTCAACAGGAAATTCGCTCTGCGTCTCTCAGCAGTTTTCCTAAAACCCCCATTAGAACAATAGATCAGCCGTATCTCATCTGCAGCGTCTTAGATTAAACGAGGTAGCAGAGGCTGAGAAGTGAAGGCTTTCTTTGGGGAGGATGAGGAATGAGTCGATTGGCTGGAGGTGAAGATGGAAAGGTCAGGAGGGATGGTGGGTACGTCTGTGGAAGGATGTGGAGGCTGGAACTGCCACACAGGAGGCGTAGAGGAAGACCTGAAAGGGGATTTATGGAAGGAGGACATGAAGGTAGTTGGTGTGAGAGAAGATGTAGAAGATGGTGTTAGATGGAGACAGACTCGCTGTGGCGACCCCTGCAAGGGAAAAGCCAGAAAAATTACGAAGATCTGATAATTTCTTGAGTAAACTATTGGACTGATTTCTGATTGCTGTGTTCCTTCGAATGAATTGGTCCGTCTGTTTAATCCACAAGCAGCTGGAGGAGGAGGCTCGTGATAAGGGTGAAGAACAGGAAGGCGAAGAGGAGCCGCCTGGAGGGGAGGCCGGGTGGGCCTTGAGGCAGGAGCGCGAGGAGCATCGACGCCTGCTGTCCGAGAGACACAGCGAGTCTCTGGACCTCCGCTGGAAGCTGCAGCACGGAGAGAAGAGGTGGAGCCGCGAGAGGGCGGAGCTCCAGGAGCGCTTCGACCGGGAGAGGCAGGAGTGGGACGGCAGCATGAGGGAGCTCCGCAGGAAGATGGAGAGGGTGAGAGATGAGGAGGGAGGAGAAATCAGTCCGAGGAGCTTCAGCGCTTGGACTAAATCACTCCTGTACCACAGCTTCCATCCATCCATCCATCCATCATTCATCTATTCATCCATCCATCCATTCATCCATCCATCCATCCATCCATCTTTTCATCCATTCATCCATCCATCCATCCATCCATCCATCCATTCATCCATCTATTCATTGTTTCATCCATCTATTCATCCAT